>PVLA01005572.1:0-70756 GCA_004027455.1 Hydrochoerus hydrochaeris
ATGGGTGGATGGGTGGATGGATGATGGGTGGATGGATGGATGATGATGGATAGATGGATGGATGATGGATGAAGGATGGATAGATGATGGATGAAGGATGGATGGATGATGGATGAAGGATGGATGGGTGATGGATGGATGAATGGCTGAGTGAATAAGCAGATGATGGATGGATGAGTGTTAAATGGATGTATGGATGGATGGATAGGCAGATGGATGGGTGGATGGTGGCTGGATAATCATAGATAGATAGACAGACAGACAGACACAAGTGGATGCATGCATGAGTAAAGAAAAGGCTAAGTCACCTGCCTGTTCCATCTCCTGTGGGCTTCTCTCCATTGCCCCTGTTTCTCACCAATCACTGTTTTCTTTTTCCATATTTTAGTTCCAAGCCCCTTAAAGACCGAAGAACATCTGGTTCATTCTTCTCTCTAGCACTAAGTCTGTGCTTTTTTTCAACCCACTGAAGACAGCAAGGTGAAACTCATAGCTTGTGCCAGGGACACTTTGGAAAGTGCCTGCCGTTGTGACTTCCCTGGGACACTGTTCCTGTCCCCAGCACCTGCTGCATGGCAGAGGTGGCCAGCTGTGCATCCTGTGTGAGCTCCCTTTCCATCTGGCAGTGCTCTTCCCAGGTGGTGGCTGCACAGCTGGACCCTACATCCCTGTGCCTCAGAGCCACCTGGCAGCCTGGTCTCCAGTGGCAGGTGATACCACTTTGTTGTTTTGTTTTGTTTTCTTTTTTTGGAGACAGAGCCTTGCTAAATTCCTCTGGCCAAACTTGAACTTGCAGGCCACCTGCCTCAGCCTCCCAGAGAGCTATGTGATAAATCACAGCACATGCAACCTGCTCTCTGTTCTTTCTAACAAGCAAGGAAATGTCATTTTCTGAATGCCAAAAGTGCTTTGGTCAAAAGACATAAAGTTTGAGTTAAAGTCAAGAGATCTGTTGTACACTGTAGTGACTACAGTTAACAACCTGTGATATTCTTGAAAAATTCTGAAAGTAGGCTCTTAAGGGTTTGTGCCACACAAAAAAGTAAATGAAGTGATACATATGCAAATTAGCTCCATTTAGCCAATCGATGGTGTATACGTGTTTCAGAGGGTTGTGTTGTGCAGAATAAATGTATACTGCATACTTATAAAAATCGTAAGTTACACAAATAAGTAAAGATGGTAATGAAAATACTGTCTGATCTCTGCAGTGGGAAAAGTCTTAGCACGGTAAGCAGAAATCCAACTTGCGCCATGCAACGGACAATCAGGAACTCTCCCAAGGTCCCGGACCAGGTCCACTCCTAGACTCCAGGGGTCCTTGAATGGCAAGGGGGAGGGGCTGGGGACAGCTGGCATCTGTGCCGCGGTGTGTCTTGTGCACTTTCCTCCAGGAGACTGTTCTCTGGCAGAGGTCAACACGAGGTCATTTTCCTTTTGACATGATGTAGAAGAGCTGTAACACTAATGCAGAATATTCCTGTTTACCTTCCACCCAACCTCCCCTCACATCTCATGCCCTGTGGTACATGTGTCAAAACCAGACTATTAACACTGATAGAATACCACTAACTAGCCAGGCAGGGTGGCAAAAGCCTGTGATCCCAGCACTCTGAGAGGCTGAGGCAGGAGGATCCCAAGTTTGAGCCCAGCCTGAGCAACTTATCAATACCCTGTCTCAAAGTAAAAAGTAAAAAAAAAACTAGGAACATAGCTGGGTACAAAGCTGCTGGATCCCGTCCTTAGCCTAGGGAAAGCCAGTATCACTGAGCTACAGCCATTAGCTACTCTTTCCACTGCCATGGTTTTTTCCATGCAGACCGTTTGGTAAATTCTCGACACAGGCAGACTAGATTCCCGGTCCACTCTCCTGCTGGGATATAAGGTGCAGGATACAGGGACTCCACGACAATGGTTAGACTTCCCCTGGCCCTGTGAAACGTGCAGATGGGGAGGCTCACGCAGTGTGATGGGAGGGAAGGTGGCTGCAATCTCAGAATATGGGTGCAGATCCCCAGCTCTCCTTGCTGGAAGGGTGCGGGGTGATCACTAGTCCCTGGAATCACTGACCCCTGGGGGAATGCCTAGGTTCAGATGCCTGGTCAGTGACTCGGGATTGGTCTCTGCCGCAGCAGAAAATACCACCTGACTTAGCTCTATACTGTCTAGGGTGCAAGTCAGGAAGACTAACACATGGGCTGGATATTCCTCCAAAACTCACAGGTTGAAGTTCTAACCCCCAAGAAGACGGTGTTAGGGGGTGGGACATGATTAGGTCATGAGGGCAGAAGGGATTGGTGCCCTTATGAAAGAGACCCCTTCTGTCAGGTGAAGCTACAGTGCAAAGATGGCCAAGCATGTGGACCAGGCCCTCACCAGATACCACATCTGCTGGCACCTTGACCTTGGACTTCCTGGCCTCCAGAACTGTGAGAAATACATGTCAGTTGTTCACATGTCAGCAAGCCTGTGGCATTTGTTAGAGCAGGCAGAGTAGACCAAGACTTTAATGGCCAAGGCTGGAACAACCCGCAGACTCCTTTCACCACATCCCTGTGAGGAATAAGGGACCACAGAGGCTGAGCTCAGCTGGAGCCACCTACCCATGGCCTATTATCCCAGACCCATCAGACCCACAGTCTCCCAAATGAGTGAAGCACGAAGGCTTGAATAAAAGAGACAAGTGGTACGATTTTAGGGCTCCAAAACCCTCTGGTGGAATTTAAGATTCTCTGGGGGCTGAGGAAAAGAACTTCTCTAGGTGGCTCGTATTAATTTGGTTTTCAAACAAAGGAAGGGGTTAGAGTGGAAAATGTGGGAAACTGAGCAGGACCTTGGGAGTCAGTCTGAAGACTTTCCCAAGTAGTAAATTACACCAGTCAGGAGAACTGTCTTACCCCTAGGTTGACATTTACTGCAGGAGTGTGGAGCCTGCAGCTGCGGTCTCTACCTAGTTAAGTGAGGTTGGAGCCAGGCCATCCTCAGCTGTGACCTTGTGTTAACCTTTGAAGCATCGCAGCATTACAGTTCACTACAGGCACTGTTACAGTTTGAATCTGGAATCCTCTCAGCAAAGCTTGCAGTGCTCCAAGGTGGGCTTCTGGCAGGGGGCTGGATCTTGGGCATGCCACACTCACTAGCAACTAATCTGCTGATGAATCCTCCACTGAATGTGCGCTGGAAGTGGAGACTGGTCGGGAAAGGAAATGTGACCTGGGAGGTCTGTCTCCCTCCACAGCTCTTCCCTTCTCTCTGCTTCCTGCTGCCACGGGATGAGCCGATGAGCCGCTGTCTGAGCTCAGACCCGCCTCTACGCCTTCCTGCCTTGGAGCCAGCCAACCACAGAGGGTCAACCTTTCCTTTCAACTGTTGGGTATTGTGTTCCAGCAACAGGAAGGTGACTACAACAGCCAGCCTTGCATCCCAGCTTTGGAGGAGAGCACTCATCCTAAGAGACCTAGGCAGAGCTGCAGGGCTTTCTGGCCTCAACAGAGAAGCCACAGAGCATAACCTCTAGCATGCCTTTCTGGTGAACATGGCCAGAGAGCACCCAGACTACAGAGAAAAGAGAGAGAGACCCCTGTGGATGGGAGGTGTCACGGCAAACCCAAACCTCAGGCCTCTCTGTCATGACTGCAGCAGACTGCACTCAGGGCTGGTGGTAACCAGGGGTCTCCGTGTGACTGAGTCCTCACACAGGCTCTCTCCCTGCTGCCACGTTCCTGCCACCTGAGCCCATCGAGGTAGACAGCCTGAGGAGACACTCACAGATGTCCACAGAATGTGCCATTCTGCCCAGCTTCCCTGCAGGGGATACCCCTTGGTGGGCATCTGCATGAGAGGCAAATCTCCATGCTCTGCTCCAAAAGATCCACCCTCCGCACTGTCCCCAGCCTCCTGGTCCCCAATCTTCCTGTTCTGTTCAAGTCACTGATCACTGAGCGACCATCTGTCAGTCCAGGTAGATCTGTACCTTGGACATCTATTAATCCAGAGACACTGGACCATGAAATGTAACACTCACTCCACTGCCTTCTTATCAAGAGGATTTTCCTCTACCATTGTCCTCCAGGGCCACCACCAGGTGGAGTTGTAATGCTGCCACTGTCCACTTTGGGGAGGATGCCACCCAGTGAAGCAGAAGCACCTGAG
The DNA here is from genome assembly GCA_004027455.1 of Hydrochoerus hydrochaeris. NCBI lineage: Eukaryota > Metazoa > Chordata > Mammalia > Rodentia > Hydrochaeridae > Hydrochoerus > Hydrochoerus hydrochaeris. The sequence goes on from PVLA01005572.1 coordinate 4,153, forward strand.
AACTTGCCTCGAGCCTTTTCTGCCTACAGGGGAAAGTCCCCGGGTGGCCACAGCTGTGGGTAAGGAAAGGAGGCCGGGCAGCAGGGGTCAGTGTGTAAGAGCTCTTGCCCACCTGCAAGTGCTGCTGATGTGTTTCCCAGCCTGCTTGCATTCAGTCCCATACTGGCCGCTTGTGTCTGATAATGGGTTGCTTCTGTGAATGCCCAGCTTTATGGCTTGGGGGATCAGGTCGCACCCGGTTCACTCGGGGAGCTTGGGTCCTGCACTCACTGCTCAGAAGGTGAAAAGTGGCTTCTCCAAAGGGAAGCAGTCGTCTGCAGAAGAGGGTCTGGGTTTGCTCTCCAATCCTTGGGCTCTGGGCTATGGATCTCCTGCTGGTCCCTGCTGGTCTCTATCCAGCATCACTGCTTCCCAAAGACTCTCCAAGCTTCCCACATGGCGGGGTTATCAGACCTGATCAGAAGGGCAGCTGGCACGACCACCAAGACTGCTCCACCAAGACCCACTCAAAAAGGGCCCCTCAGAGGCTCAGGCGCACTCTTCAGGATGGGGAAGCCACAGCCCTCCCCTTGAACCTGGGATCTGTGTTTGTCTCACAAATAGAAACAGCATTCCCAGTTCTCGAGCCCAGGCCTTAAGCAAGTAGTGGTCTCCATCTCTCATCTCCCAGAGCATCAAGAAGGGCAGAGCACTGGCCCCCAAAGACGTCCATGTTCTGTTTCCTGGCATTTTATTTTGTGTGTTATGGTTTAGAGCTACAATGTCTCCCCGGAAGTCTGAAGTACTCAGAGGTGTGGCTTTTGGAAGGTGATTGGACCCATGCACTAATGTGTTCACAGCTGGGTGCCCTTTTCAGCGCTGGGCCCCTGGAGTGTGACCCGGAAGGTGTCTTCTCATCCCCAGCCCTTTCTCTCCGCTTCCCAGCTCTCCTTCACCATGCCCTCCTCCTACCAAGCCCTTTCTGCCTTGGAACCAATCAAATGTGGACTGAATCCTCTGAAAACTGAGCCCAAATAACCTCTCCTCCTTTACACTGTGGGTGTTTCATTGCAGCAATGGGAAAGTGACTAATACACTGTTAGGAGGCAAAAGGACATTGCAGGTGGGACTAGGGACCTTGAACCCTCGTCGGGTTACGAGGGAGGGCCCAGCATAAGCACAGGGGCCCTCAAAAGTGAAGGCATGGGCAGAAGAGTGGGCTGAAGAACACGATGATGATGGAAGACAAGGGCAGGAGGGTCAGCACACGAGGGACAGAAACTGCTGCCACTGGCCCTGAGGATGGAGGAAAGGAGGCCCCTGGGAGCTGAGTGTGGCCCTCACTCAGCAGCCAGCTGGGAAATGGCAGTGTTGGTCCAACAACTGCGAATTCTGCCACCCAGAAAGGAAGGAAATGGGTCCCTCCACAAGCCCAGACAGGAACGCACCCGGACTTCCACATGCAGTGCTCTACGAGAATCCATCTCCATTGTCTTGAGCTGCTGTTTGTGACAATGTTACAACAAAATGCTAATATGGATCCTCACTCCTGGGTCCCATCTACTCCACCAGGAGAATCCCCAGCTGCTGCGTGGGGAGGTCCACGCAGAGAGCCATGCACTGCCACCCTGGCCAGAGATTGCCCCACCGCAGGTTGAGCTGCATTTTCCAGAGAGCAAACACGTTGCTCCTGCCAGCTCTGCTCAGGTTTCAGATTCCTGAGCAGAATAAAGGGAGGCCGTTGTTTTAAGCCACTTTGGTCAGGTGTGGCTGGTGATGCAGCGATCTGTAACTGGAACATGCAGCAGGAGGTCTAGAGGGGAAGCTGCCGGAGGCTCCTACGGTGACCACTGGTGACAGGGCTACAGGGAACTCAGAGAAAAGTCACCATGGTCCCAAGGAAGACCGCAAGGACCCAACTGAGCGTGTCAGCCATGTGGCTTGAAGGACAGTGGGCTCCGGGTCTGTTCATCACTCGTGCCACTGAAGGGCAAGGCTGAGGGCACACAAAGCTCCCCAGGTCCCCTCTGACCCCTCTTTACCACAAACACACTGGGACACTGTGTGCTTCATCACATCCATGTCACAATGCAACTTTTCTTAAATGACAGGAACACACTGGAAGATGGATGGCGAGCTCCTTGGCGAGGTTTTGTGATACCCAAAGAAAGGGGTAACTGCTGCAGGGGCATGAGGAAACCTCATTTTATGTTCGTTTGGAGATGGGACTGTTACAACAAATTTCTGTGCCAACAGAACAATCTATTTCAAGGCATAATGATAAACTCAAAGTGAGGTACAGAGGTTAGCAAAGCTGCAGCAGTACTTAGAACAAAATGCTCACATTGCTTTAGAAGTAAATCACCCGCTGCACATGGCAAGTCCACCAGGGTGGGGAAAGGTTATTCCTGAACCGCAGAACTGTATCCGGGGGGCCTTGTGGTCCCTTTAGGAATAAGGTACTCATCTGCTCAGCTCCTCCAACCCCCATCTTCCCTGACTGAGAACCTGCAGTGCTACTTCTTTAAAATTAGTTCTCAGTGTATATAAAATAACGCTGATTGCCATTTCATTATTGTTTTTTTAGCATTTTCAAATGCCAGAAGCTAGAAAACTCTTTCTCACCTCAGTGCCAACTCAACTGAGTCCAAAGTCCATGAAAATAAGTTTTTAAAAAATGAAACGCATTACCCTAATGGTGGCCCCTGAAGAGGACGTGCAGGGTCCTACTACCCGACCCTGCAGCCTCCCCCAAAACTACCCCTGCTGTTCTTCAGTCATGGTCCCATCAGTCCTTCCCAACACATTTCTCTTTTAAGTGTGGCCAGAGTTCACTTTTTTTAATTGCACAAAAACAATACAGCCGGGAACTTTAAATCCAGATTCAAACCTCCAAGAAAGACCACTCCCTTCCCAGCAGGGTCCAATTTCAGTCTGGTTTCTATCTTAGAAAACTAAATCTGAAGGCTGAAAATTTAGCTCAGCAGCAAAAGCACCTGCCTGGCTAGTGCAAGGTCCTGAGTTCGATTCCTGGTACAAATACACACACAAAAATCTACAGCTGGAAACGAAGTTAGATTCAGTCATCTTTATGTTCCTGCCAATCCCAATGCCCTGGCTTCTACAGAGGTCTCTCCCCATGCTGCTTGGAGAGGAGGGTGGTTCACGTAGGCTGCACACTGGACTCACCTGGGGACAACTCAAACTAGGGCAGCCACACCCACCAACTGGATCAGACCCTGCATGTGGGGTCGCCTGTGCGCGAGAGGTGTAGCCCAGGCTCCAAACTCAGTCTTGAGCCTGACTGCTGCAGTCAGAGCCCTGCGGGCTTCCACGGTGCCCGAGTGTGATACAAGGATTTCCAGCTGTTAACCGCACTGTGCCTCTCTTACAAGAGGCCACTTCTTCAGTGGCTTGCAGAACAGTAAGGTGCTTTGATGTGGTATATTTCTTCACTACATAAAAGCAAAAGGCTCATAAATAACAGGCGCAGGGGGCTGGGGATTTAGCTCAGTGGCATAAGCGCCTGCCAGCCAAGTGTGACATTGTGAGTTCAATCTCTGGTACCAAAAAAATAAATAAATAAAATAGGCACAGGAGTCATTTAACATGAGCAGGGACCAGGTATGACCCTGCTGAAGCAAATGTATTAAAATGTCTCCTTTATGTAACAAGATAATCTCCACACCACCCTCGGTGGCCGCCGTATTGGGCCTTGGCTGTGTTTTGACAACGTAGATTAAGCCAAAAACCCCAGCCCTAGGTTTCCAGCCAAAAATATTCCTTGAGGGAAACAAAACTTATGATGTGTGGATGCAGTCACTAGGGCACTGCCATCGAGCCCCACCAGCTCTCCTCGGCAGGTCTGGACCAGCTGCTCGTTCCCACAGCCTCAGCAGGAGCCCCCGGGCCCTCACACTGCTGCCTGACCCTGCTCCCCATTCTAAATGACGCGCTTCGCGAGCGGTCACACCCCTGTGCACCCAGGCAGGGCCACACTGTTTGCAGGTGACACCCGACTTGTCCCTAGGCAGACACCGGTTCCCAGCTTCGCTTCGTTCCATCACCACTTACTGAGTGAGCACAATGTGCAAGGCAGCACAGCAAGCGGCTTACAGACCCTGCTTAGGCTCTCCCGGCCCTAGCAGGTAGCACTTCCGGGCTGCACTTGGCAAACGTGAATCACCTCTGAAGGCCTGCAGCAGCCACAGGTGCTGATGGTCAGCCCCCGGGAACAGAGCCACTGCGAGTGTCCTGCTTCACCACACTGCCCACAGCAGGCACACAGGGTGGCCGGCACCTGGGGTACACACACCATGGTCACGAGGCGCTTCGAGAGCAGGTAACCTCTGAAGAGGAGCCTTCATTATTTAGTTAGTTAACTCAAGGTGCTAACAGCTAAAATCACAAGCTATTCCAAAGTTTTATTTAAAAAATGCACAAGAAAGTTATAAAAATATTTTATTTAAATGTTATAGAAATATTACTTAACATAATTTAAAGTCCGTATGTTAAAAATGCTAAAAATCCATCCATTTACACGGTGGTAAAATCAAAAGTGATGAGAAAACATAGTTTTTCCATTTGGTCCTGCCACCTAGCAAAACTACCATAAAATAAGACACACAGTAATGACCAAAGTGGCACCAAAGGCACAAGCACAATTCCTCTGCACACACACACAGCCATTTTAGACAATAAATTGCTATCCCCTAAGAGAAAAAGCAGCATTTACTCAAAATTTTAAGAGCATGTTATACATCTGTAACGGAACCACTAATTCCCCCCAAAATTCAGATTAACTTCTCAAAATAGTTATTTCTATATAGCACAGATTTCTGAAAAACTGAATAATCACTTGGGCAAAAGAAATACACTTTATTTGAATTTCAACAACAAGTCTTCACAGTTTTCCCCAGGGATCCCAGGTGTCACTTCCCAGACACGAGACCACACTGCGGCTTCCTGTCTGTGATGCTTTCCGGGGCTGCACTTCCTGTCGCTCCCTTCAAATGTCCACGTCCTTCGATCTGAAAGGAAACCCGCGCTTATGTCCCAAGCCAGACGCCCTGTGTTCTGCTCATGAACTGCAAAGGCACAGCTCCACCCGACGCCCCGACAAGGGCAGCCTCCTCGGGACACAGGACGGCTGTGAAGCCTCCTTTGCCTTGGCCTCTCTTCCCTGTCAGCACACTGCTGCAGACGCGGACTTCCCCTGGGGAGCCCCAGCTTCCTCAGGAAGCTAACAATGCTAAAAATCTTACTTAACTATTAATGTAATGTTTGTTGGTACATGAGGCATAAAAAGGCAGGACACAGATGACACGAAGGGACGGTCTCTCTTTGTCCTCTCTCCATGCCCGGGGTGGGGGAGGCAGTCTCAAAACTGCCCATTTTTCTGATAAATGGCTCAGAAGCCAACCCCACTCTGTAGGGCAGCAGGCCCAGGAGCTCTCAGGACACAGAAACTCTCCACACAACATACGAAAGCAGGATCGGGCTGTGCCATCCGCTAAGTTGCTTCTGAGGCACCAGAACAGACGGGACTGCAGGGAGTTCACCCCTGGTTAGGTCCGACTGCCCACTGTGCCCAATTCTCCTGCCTCAGGAATTCTCCGGCCAATCGTCCTTGTAAGTTGACCGAAGCTGGCTTCCACATAAAACGGCCTCCCGTGTGAACTCAGCCACAGTGGAGGTGCACACACAGTCTCCGAGGGGGCTCTGGGGAGCAGCCCCGGTGCACGCGCTGTCTCCAAGGGGGCTCGGGGGAGCAGCCCCGGTGCACATGCTGTCTCCGAGGGGGCTCTGGGGAGCAGCCCCGGTGCACGCGCTGTCTCCGAGGGGGCTCTGGGGAGCAGCCCCGGTGCTAAATTCTACCAGAGGACAGAGGTCTCAGTTCCTGGATCCCAGGGTCACAGCGGGAACAGCTCTGTGCCAATGCACCTGGGCAAGGCTCAGAAGCAGCGTGACAGCTGCGCCCCTCGAATGCCCCAAAGACCCCTCCCAACAGGGTCACCACGCCGAGAAGCGCAGCTCCAGAGGTCTTACCTCAGCTCATCCGAGGAGCGAGATGAACATCACGACCCCCATGAACTGGGTAAACAGCAACAGCGGGGTGAAGAACGACCACACGCTCCACAAAGCCACGTTGAAGCTGCAAGGACCAAAACCCGGCGCCAGAGCTGAGGACTGTGCTTTGCTATGCGCCAATGCATTTCACAGCGTGAGGGCTTCCTGCAGCAGCAGCTTCCTGCGGACCCTAATTCTTCAGCCACAAGGCGCAGGCAGCGTTAGAAAGAAAACGCCGCATATGCTCTAGGGCCTGCCCAGCTTCCTGGCCCTGGCCCTGGCCCTGGACGGCCTGTGACAGGCAGGAGCTGGCCTGGCTCAGGAGAGAGCTAAGTCTAGTCGCTTCAAGCAGCGTCTGCAGCGCCCTGTGAACTGGAACGGTCGCAGCGGGCTTCTAGGCCTCAGCACCAGCAAAAGAAAACAGAAGGCAGAGAGTCCGCATTTACAGGCTGCTACGAACTTTCCACTGAGAAAACACTATTTCTTGTCACCAAATGAAAAATAAGACACTAAGTACAAATGATTTTTAATGGCTGAATTTAACAGAAGTTAAGTAAGAAAACTATGAACAGTTAAGTAATTTTTTAAGACAGTTACTGGTTTTAATGCATAGTGTTCTGATAAGCATGAATTTTAAATAATCATAATCCCACTGATCCAAAAACTGCTTTAACATTTCCTGGGGAGGTCTCAGCCAGAAGGTAACAAGTAAAATCACACACTGTGCCCACGTCACAGTGACAGACAGCCTTAAGTTCGAACTGAACTGAAGTCATAGAAAGCATGTTGGCACTGAGTATGTATAAAGATGGATGGATTTTCCACAATCAAAATTCAATTCACATAAAGAAAGAAGAAGCTAGACAGCTACACACAACACGTGACCGGCAGGGCGGTGGGGTGTGTTTCTTCACTGTCTTCACACGACTCACAGAGTCTTCTTCAGTGAGCAAGCACTACTTTTTTGGGGTATTATTTTCCTAAGCTGAAAACCCCTTTCTTCTTTTACTGAGCGCCTATGAACTTATGAGTAAGTATAAGCATACTCACTGCGGCACTGTGTGAGAATAAAAATAACTGTCAGGGCGACCGACAACAAGAAAGGGGCTAAGGAAACCCCGGCACCAGAGGACGTGGTTTTCACACACCGCCTCAGCGTGTCCGCCCAGGTACTCAACTCCTGTCCAGGACAACCCTGCACACCCGGTTCTACGCAAGCGCTACGGGAAGAGCTACTACCCCACACTGCCCAGCGACACTGACGGGAGGAGAAGCCTTCTGTGCTCAGGAAGCCTTCTCTTCCCCGGCCAGCAGGTATCCCAGGATGTGGACCCCAGGACCCTGGGGCTGACTGCACTACCACTCTGGAAACTAGCCGGAAGTGTGCAGCCCTAGGACCTGAGAACCTCACCCCATGGTGCCCGTGTGCACACATGTACACACATGTGCACACGCACACAGGACAGACCCATAAGACACAGGTACAAGAATGTTCTTAATAGCATCCTTCGTAACAGGACGAACTGGAAACAACCTATGCCGTCGACAGTGACAAGGGTCAGCTGGAACGCAGTTAGACTGAACACCGAACAGCAATGAAATGAACAGCACTGGGAAGCAACAAGAACTGCACTGCCACACATTCGGAGTCAAATGTGAAGCAAAGACACCACATACACCCACTGCTATAAGGTTCACAAAAACAGATACAGGGAGCTGGGCCTTGTAGCATGTGACTGTGATCCCAGCACCCTGGGAGGCTGAGGCAGGAGGATCCCAAATTTGGGCCCAGCTTGGGTAACTTAGAAAGACTCTCATTAAAATAAAAAACGGGGAGGAAGACTGGACCTGGGGCCTTCCCATGGAGCTACGTCCCTCGGACTCAGGAAAAGACAGAGAACAGACGAAGCCCAAACAAAGCACCTAAGGGACCCCAAGGTGAGCAGCATTTATCTGCAACAGGAAGCAAAGGCTGCGAGGCCAAGAGGGGCTCCAGATGCAGCTCTGCCACCCCGAGCCAGGAGCAGCTGACCCCGCAGCGCTCACTCCGCGATCAGCTCCTCTGGCCGGGCGTTTGTTTTGATACTTACTTGTAGGTACGATAAGGAGTAAGTAGATACTTACAGCATGATAAGGAGCGTTTAAAAGCAAAACGCAGGACTCACGCGGACACCCTCGACTGTCTTTTAATAACACCATCGCCTATGCTTAAACGATGTGTTTAGCTACATAACGACACAAAAGTGGTCCGGCACTACCCCGGCACACGAACCCAATGCACTCCACGAACCGGGAAGACGGCCGCGGCGCTGCCCGCCACACAACACGGAGCTCCAGAACGGAGGCAACGCTCAGCCGAACGTTCCTGTTCATGAGCCGAGGTGTTACTGAACTAGTCAGGAGCACAGGAGGAGCAGGAATGGCCAGGAGACCACCATCCTGTGATGGTTTTCAGCCAAACACATCATCGCCTGAGGAGGAAAAAAAAATGTTTTCTTCACTCCTATTCCTTCCTCATTTCCAAGGTAACTCACCAAATTCCCGCTGTGATGAACGTGGCAGTGGTGATGGGCACCAGTGACGGATACTGGACGTCATACTCAACGCCACAGTACCACTCCAGGTAGACGATGCAGTAAAAAGCGACGGATAAACTGACCAGCAGCAGGGCAGTCCCCAGGAGAAACCAGCTGCGGAGAGAAACAGCACCGGTTTCACCACGAGCCGAAAGGGTCACCTGTCTAAGAGGGGGTCACCCAGAGAAGGGGTGCAAAGGGACCCACAACTGCACAACCCTGGCATTCAGAAAGTCTCAACCTAATGAGCAGCAGAGGTGAGAAAACAGGAGACACGTGACTCAGGTCGGGATTAAAGAGAGGGGCTGATGCACCCGCGCTCCGGGGCTGATCTCACCAGCGGCCAGCCCAGAAACAGCCCCGTTATGGCGACGTGGTACGCTTGAACATAGGGGGAAGAGCCACTTCCTGGCTGCCCCTGAAGTCTGGAGAGCGAGAGGAATAAAGACGGGCAGGGAGGACCATGAACTCCTCACTGTAAGCAGCTTTGTGGAACACTGAAAGTCAGTCAGGAGCACAGGCTCTGACTTCAGATTCTCACTCATAAAAGATTTTAAAAAGCCGGGCGTGGTGGCGCATGCCATGCCTGCAACTCCAGCACTCAAAAGTCGAAGGCAGCAGGATTGCTGCAAGTTCAAGACCAGCCTGAACTACAAAGTGAGCTCAAAGCCATCCTGAACTGCACAGTGAGAGGCTGACTCAAAAAAGACTGGAAAAAAAGAAAAAACAAAAAAAAACCTGAGGAGGAGCCTCCTGCAATAGTTGGGGTCTAACTAGTTCACCCCAAGATTCAGGTGCTGGGATTGTGGTCCCTAGTGTATCAGCGCTGAAGCTGATGGATCTTTCTGAGGAGGGGACTCAGGAGATGACTGGGTCCTGGCCACCCCACCGTGAAGGAGGTGATGTTCTTCTTGCAGGAAAAGCATTGTTGCTCTTGAGGACCAGAGCCAGATGGTGTGAAGCCTGGTACCTCTCCTTGGTCTTTCTCTGTGTCTGTCTGTCTCTCTTTCTCATACACACAGGCGTGCACACGTATTCTTCACACACCCACTTTCACTTCTGCTTCCCCACCATGTTGGGACACAGCTAGGGGCACCTTGCTCCCTGAACCTGCAGCCACCAGAAATGAGCCCATTAAACTTCTCTTTACACGGCACCCAGCATCTGGTATTTTCTTAGAGCCAAATAAAGCAGACTAAGACACCTCCTATTTTCAAACTATCTTCTGTTCTCCCTAAAGAAAAACGGTATTTTTCCCCACTACAATTCCACTGGAGACAGCCTGGACAACCCCTTCCTTCCAGCCCCCGCTGGTCTCGGGAGGAGGCCAGATCTGGGGAGTCCTTTCCATCCTCCCCATTACCCTCTGCTTCTCAGGGTTCAGAACAGTGGCCCACACTGCAAAAAGGAGAGCAGAGGGCCACGGCAGGCCCCAGACTCCAGACCCACTGACACCTGCAACTAATTGCTCTTGACCTGCACAAACCAGCCCTCCAATACCAGCTCTGACAGCACCCTCCTCTGTTCCCTGGGGGTCTCCACATCTGTGGAGAAGCTTGGGGTGTAATTTATCGCCTTTGCTCCGAATCTGCACCTGAGATCAGATTGGAAGGATCTCAATCCCTGTGAATGAGGGACTATGACATTGGGACGCAAAGCTCCTGACTCCTCCACTGGTGACCTTCACACAACTCTTCACCACACCCCCTAGTTACCTGCCATCTGGGAATGCTCTGAAACACAGAGAGCTGGTTCTCACTGGCCGCTGCCTTGCAATGCACTTTGTCCCCAAAAAGAGCTTCAGCCTGTATTTCTCTGTTGCTCTTCAAATGGATTAAGAACTTCTGAAATTCACTACTTTCCACATCCCACATATTTGGGCTAAAAAGGCCCGCTGAAGGACTCCTCGGTTCTCATCCACCCTGCCGTGCCTACCCAGAGCACACATCCTCTTCTTTGTCCTGTTTTTTTCCATTTTTCTGAGGCACAACTGACAAACTGCAAGTGTAGATATTCAAAGTGTACATGATCTGATGCACACTGAAAATGATGACTATAATCAAGTGGATTAGCATGTATTACTTCAATTTACCATTGTGTGTGGTAAAAACACTTGTAATCTACCTCCCAAGCAAATGCCCATTATACAACATTGTAACTTACCTGTCTCAGAACCACAAGGTTGTACCCTCTGACCAATCCCTCTTAATCTTCTTGCTATCACTAGCACCTCCAACATGGTTCTAGCTGAGACTAGAAGTTTACTAAAAGTTTTAAGAATTCAAGTGACAAAATATAACACAAAAAAAAATAAGACAAGGATGTTTAATTATGAAGCAATAAAGTTTTCTTACCTACTGGTGTGAAAGTTCTCTTTAACAGTTTTAAAGAAATCAACATAATAGGTCACAATGATGGATGCTAAAATCCAGAATCCAGAATGGATATTAAGTCTTGGAAGAGGTTTTTCTTTTTTCTCAACAGTTGTGGAGCTTTCTGTAAATAAAGATATTTCAATTTACTAAGTTACTGTAGTTTTACAAGAAAAATTATACCTACTTTAAGCCAAATAGTCATTGTCTAGTGCTTCGTAATAACCAGAATCTCTCCCATTATAGTACCAAATCCTTCTATAAATCAAGATAGATTTATATTTACCTAATTGGAGCCACCATAAAATATGCTCAATCTAATCAACTTATTTCCCTCTGTGAATTCTGAAATAAAATCTACACTTTCATAACCTTTTATATACAATGGTGCCATCTACAAGTATAGGAATTTTATTTTTTAGGAATTTTATGTTTCATGTTTCCTCTGGGACAGTAATCAGTCCTGATTAAAAAAATACCAAATGAAATGTGAGAGTATGAAATGGACATGTGACTTCCTAAAACACTTTACAATGAAGGATTTGATTTTAAAAAATACCTTTTTGAAGCCTACTCACACATGGAAAGGGGAAACCATTGCACCAATGCCAGCACAGCAGTGTCAGCAGATAAAACACAAGCTGTTTCTCCCACTTGAGACATGAACTGAAAGATGATTCTGAGATGCCCTCTAAATTCATGTAAGAACCACTGGACTATACGTGGTGACATCAGATTCTCTGGGGAGCTTGTTCATAACAGACTGGGAAATATCCTTGAAACTTAAAAATTACTATGCCAGGGTACAATACTTGCATTTATTTTTGGAAAGCTAATATATATAGACATGGTTTTACAACATACAGGATAAAAAGATCAGAAGTGAATTCTCCCATCCAAATCCCCAGTCCCCACGCCCAGAAGCAGTCTTCACTATCAATCTTTACTGAATTCTTCCATATTCTAGGATTTCGTGGATGAACACACAAGTTATGTTTTCTGCTCAAACGGTGGCACACAATTTGCTCTGAAACCATCTACACTGGTACATAAAAATCTGTCCATATGTAAAATACACTCAAGTCAGAGGTGACGCTGCATGCCTGTACTGTAATCCCAGCACTCTGGGTCGCTGAGGCAAGAGGATCACAAGTTTGGTAACACAGCGACTCAGCAAGACAGTCTCAAAATCTGACAATTAAAAACATAACAATAATTAAGCCTGGGGATATAACTGTGCAAACACCTTGCGTGTAATTTTCTGTACCAAGACCAAAAAAAGAAAAGAAAAGAAGCCGGGCGTGGTGGCTCACACCTGTAATCCCAACACTCGGGAGGCTGAGGCTGGAGGATCCTTGTGAGTTTGAGACCAGCCTGGGCTACAAAGTGAGCTTAAGGCCAGCCTGAACTGCATAGTGAGACCCTATCTCAAAAAGACAAAAAGAAAAGAAAAGAAAAGAAAAGAAAAGAAAAGAAACACTATGCACACGCGTCTTCGTGTAATGGTTCAAACATATTTGGCAAATTCCTAAGACTTAGAACCTATAGGTAGTTTTACTGGGTATTTCCAAAAATCTATTAAACCTGCTGTCCAGGGAATCCTAAAGCGCAGCTGAGATGGAGATGTGCAGGGCTACATGATCTCTAAGGCTCTTTTATCACAGTAAGCACCCGACGTGCAAAATGGCTTGGGATGTCTTGAAAAATGAAACCCTGCCTCCCCCAAGCTGGGTCGGGGCTGTGAGTTGCCCGCGGTGCGGACGGTTTTCGTGCGCCTCGTATCCGGGAAGCTCGCGGCAGCTCCGAACAAGTCCGGGGAGAGCGCCTCACCCCGCCCAGTGTTACCCTCGCGGTCCAGCCGGGTCTCGACGTCAGTGGGCAGCTGGTAACGCCGGCGGAGCTGCTCGCGAGCCCAAGGAGCATCCATTTTGGCACCGCCCTAAATGCGACGGAAGTGACGTCACACACAAAGCACTTCCGGTGTCTGCCCGGGGGGGGGGGGATTCTCCTGGCGCAAGGGTAGAAACTGTATTATCTCTGCAGTTTTTGCAAATGCGATATTTTAGAGTCTGCCCTCAAGTCCCTATAAAGGTGATATAAATTTTAAAATACTATTGATCTTTTCTGGTCCCTAAAACATCGGTTTGCTAAATTTATTCTCATCTACGGAAGCCCTGAAGGACCAAGATTGCCTTGCTGCTGAATTTGTGCAGGGCAAGGATAGAGATGTACCCCACAGCGTGCGGAGCTTCTTCTAGCGTCAGAATCAAAATATAAAATGCTATCCGCCGCCCAGCCCTAGAGTGTCAACCCAGTCCCCTTCCCTCCCCTGCTTTTCTGGAGTCACCTTGCTAGACTTGAAAGGGTTGAGGGAATCCTGGGAGGAGGAAATGACGCCCAACAGCTGAACAGCGCAGTGAGCTGGCGCCTGCTTCTTGTAAGCAGAGGGGCCGCCTAGGGAGGCAGGATGCAGACCCTCTGGCTCGGCACCCGGAGCTCCAAAGAAAAGCTGTTCTTTAGACGTTGTTCCAAAGCCCGGCGCAGTGGTGCACGCCTGTCATCCCAGCACTCGGGAGACAGAGGCAGGAGGATCCTTGCAAACTGGAGACCAGCCTGGGCTCCAAAGTGAGCTTAAGGCAGCCTTAACTGCATAAGGAGATCCTGTCTCAAAAAGACAAAAAAAAAAAAAGAAAGAAAGGACAGAAAGAAAGAAGTCCACACACTACTCTGAGTAGAGTGTACACTTGTGAGTGACAGGCAAACTTTACTTCATTATAATACTACAATCTCCACCCAGAGAAAAGGTAACATAGGAATCCAGGCATGCCCTCGAGGTGCGCCTGTGCGGGGTGACCCTAGCCCCAAGATAGATGCACGGCCGCCTGCCCTCCTGAACATGCGCTCCCTGACCTAACCAAGGCAGTTGTCTTAGCTCCCAGGAGTTGCAACTTCGGTGTGGCTTCCTCGTGGTTTCCTTCTCTGCTGCCAGTAAATTTTGACTTGTGTAACAGTTATTCTTGATTTCCTAACCCTTCCCGCCAAGAGGTGATGACTGACCACTTAGCTGAACTTGGGCTGGAAACGAATCGCTGTGTCCGTTTCCCCTTCTGCCCCGTGGCAATTAGACCCGCCTCGAGATTCACGGACTTAGTTTAAGAGCACCCATAGTGTTCCCATGGGCCCCCATCTTCCTCCTGCGACATTACCCCACCTGGCATCTTGGGACAGACTAGCTTTGCCAGCAAACTGCCCTCTCCCACGACTCAGCACGTATAAATCGTCTTCACTAGTTCACACCTTTTTCTTCATCAATAATCCCTTTTAGTAGTCTCCACTCTTCCTACTGAGTCATGTGCTGAGAAGTTGTGTGCTTAGCCATTCCAGCATTTACTGTGCATCTGCTATTTGCTGGGAACTGTCAGGCACCATGCCAGGCAGTGAGATGCTTGAGACACTGGCCTTGCACTTGAGGGGCTCCTGGTCCCAGGATGACCGTGAAGACACACTACAAGATAATGCGTTACAATATTTATACATGCACAGAAGCGCTTTGTTAATTCAACCAACCATCATTTTATGAGCAGCTACATGTGAGGAAAGAATCTATCAGTAGCAGTGGTTCCCATCCAGTGCCACAAGAGAAACAGTAGATATGGGGTGATGGGAGTCCTGAATAAAGGGCAATGTGTTACCAAGAAAAGTGATTTGGGACAGGTTAAATACAGCGTTCCACAGGCCAGAAAGCACAGGAAGTAAAATGTGAATTACTCAGCAGGTATGCCTTAGGAGCTACATGTTGTGGGTATTTGTAAAAAGGATGGAATGAAAATATTTAATAAAAGAGTCAAGTTACCACTGACTTGTTTCTGTTATTCATTAGCCTTTCTATACTTTTTGAGCAAATGATTTAAAGCAGGGTGGATCATATGGCCTTTCTAAACAATACCTCCTTTTGCCGGTTCTTTCCCCTTTGTTTTCTATCCAGACTCCTAAAGAGCTAAGAGTCATCTCTTCTTTACCCTTCCTCCTTTCTCTTGTACAAGGTTAGAAGTTTTGTTAATGGGAAGTAAATTCGTCCCATTAAATACAGCCTTCTGTTGATTGTCTCCTGGAAGAAAGGTCAGCTCTGGGTCTCCCCTGTAACCAAATAGTCCCAGAAGCATCACGGAGATTCCAGGGTTTCCATACGTGGTATGTGCAGGCCAGCTCAAGTTTCTGCCTTGGTGGTTTCAGGCCCTTTGTGTTTGCACCTGAAATCCTCCCAGTTTTTTCCCTGATATTTTAAATGGCACAGCTTGCACGCTATATCAATGATACTTAAAAGCGTGTTGGAAAAAATCCAGTATTTAATGACCACATCTTCTTTGCTGGGGTCCCCTGAATGAATCCTTCAGTGTGTGTATTGTGGCACTTTAATTATGGTTATGTGGTGTCAGATTGCTACCAGTGAAGAAATGTTCATTTTCAACATGGATTACTTGTGAGGAAAATAATGAACTTGACCATGACCTTTGCCAGCCTCTCCCTGCAACCACAGTGTCCAACCCAAGACATTTATAGACTGTGGAATCCTGTCTCCATCACTGTGGGTTCTGGGCACGTAATTTCATTTCCTAAGCATCAATTGCATCACCCATGAAATAGCAGGTGCCAGAACAAAGACAGATGTGCAGGGATCACTTAGCATAGTGCCTGGCTTAGGGTATGCATTCGTGTTGCTGTGGAACCATCACTGCAGTGTGGGCTGGTTTCTCAGGTCTTCACCACCTGAAATCTGCTCCCCCCACCCCGCAGGATCTTGTTAAATTGTTAAGTTGCCTAGGCTGGACCCAAACCTGTAATCCTTCTGCTTCAGCTCCCCAGAGCGCTGGAATCACAGGCCTGGGCCACCACACCTAGCTTTCTGCTTACTTTTTAACCAGTATTTCCTTGACTCTGGGCTCCAGCTGCTCTTCGTGCATGTTGCTCTGATAGAAAGTAGCAGGTTTTAATGTCTTTCTCCTTGTGCCTGTGTTCTCCCCCACCGATCCAGGAACGATCATGTCTCAGCTCCTCAGCACTTTGCAAACACTGGGCACATAGTGAGACCATGACGGACAGCTTTTGCTTTGGCCCCTGACCGCAGCTGCCTGGTCTTCATTGTGGATATGCTAGCAACCTCTCCTGTGAGAAGCTACTTTCCCTCCTTCCTGCTCAGGTCTCCACAGCACAAGCCACACCAGACCTCTTGGTCCCCAGAGAAGGGAAAACCTTAGCTAACATACTGCTGTGCTGAGCTGGGAAGACAATGTGGGCCTGGGGCTGCCATTCTGGAAACACAAGGAGAAGCCCAGTGGGGGAGGCAGCTCTGAGAGGCAAGCTGAGGTCCTGACAGCGCCGCTCCAACTCCTGTACCCCACCAAGCCCTGGTCACCCTGGCAGGAGCAAGACTGCCCGGTTGGTCATTGTCACATTTCCATCTTTAAGGCTCTGACTCTCTTGCCTTAGTTTCCTCAAGTGAAATGTGGGGTTCAGGGTAGTACCTGCTTCCAGGGGTTGGGCACCTGGGAAAAAGTATTAGGGCCTGGAAAGTGCTTAACACACTGCCTGGCCTCTGGGCAGCTCTCAGTAAACCTTAAATTTATAGATGTCTTTAAAACCTTCTCCTCGCCCCACCCTACCCTGAAAAACATGTTAACTTGAATGGTTTTCTGTTGTGTCCCCCAAGGTCAGGCAGCCCAGACCTGTTCTTGCACCATGTTGTGGGTACCTGGGCAAGTTATTTTATTCTTCTAAGGGCCGGTTTCCTCATTTGTGGAACAGCAGGTACCAGAATGAAGCTGTGAGCCCCGGCTGGGCAGTGAGCATTCCCTAGAGTTGATGCATGGAAAGTGCTTAGAAAAAGTGCCTGGCAAAAGTGCTCAGTAACTATGGGTAAATACCACCGGGATTCTGCCCTTCACTGCAAAAAGAAAGCTGCTTTTTGAAAAGACGTTATCTTGTTTGTATAAAGATGCAATGAAATATGTGACTCTCATTATACCTATCTCTGGTTATTTCCCTGATAAAGCTATAGCATTGATATTGCAAGGTTAAAGAAAGGAACACTCTCAGGTCTTTGATCACTACTCTAACAAGCGTGGGAAAGAGCTTATTTCACAGTCCCACCAGCAGGGGTCAGGCGAAGCCACCTCCAGCGTTTGCACCAAGAATGGGTTTTATATTTTGAGAAATGTTTCCAAATTCATAGTTGGAAGGAAATCTGTGATTTTATTATACTTTTCTTTGCTAACAGAAATTTTCACATGTCCATGGGTTAAGTATATACCTTTTTCCTAGTGGGACTTTTAATCTTTGCTTATTTTTATAGCTCACAAATATCTGTGAACATCAGATATGTTTTTCCAGTTTACTGTTCAACTTTTCACGTGATCATCTTCAGTTCTGTTCTTCTTTGTTTGTTTTTTCCATCTCCTGGCCTGAGGTTTTCCTTCCCGGAACTTGCTTGTGGTCAACCATGGTCTGTAAATTTTAATGGAAATTTCCAAAAGTAAAAAATTATCCATCCTAAAGCATTGTTCTGAGCAGCATCACATTGCAGCCTCTCACTTCCTCCCACCCAGGACACGAACTGTTCCTCTGTCTAGCATCACTGCATGGTGCGTAGGACCCACCCTGGGGGACAGGGAGAAGCAGAGAGAGAGGCCATGTTCACACAGGTTCTTAGGGTATACTGTAATTGTGCTATTTTGTTATAGTTGCTGTTAATTCCTACTGTTTCTAATTTATAAATTAAAGTTTATCATTAGTATATATGATAAACATGATTATATATATATATATATATATATATATATATATATATATATGGCTCACTATGTGACTCAGATCCCCAGGGGTCTCGAAGCCTACCCCCATGATGAAGAGGAGACTGCTGCCCATCCCTTAGGGGCCAGCTAGGTGGCACCATTCCTTGAACCCTCTTCAAGTGCACTAGCTTATTCCTTGCCCATTTGTTACTCAACTGGCTACCCTGGGACAGGTTCTTTGACCCACAGCTGAAGCCAACTCCTCCCAGTGTAAGCAAAATAACCACGATGATGGCAGCCATCATAATTGTCACAATCATAAAATACATATACAATTCTTTTTTTTTTTTTTGGTACCAGGGATTGAACTCACGACCTAGCGCTTGCCAGGCAGGTGCTCATGCCACTGAGCTAAATCCCCAGCCCCACATATACAATTCTTTAAAAGCAAATTATCAGAACCCTTCTGAAGTAATTCATAAGCTTGGGGAAAAAGTAGGATTTCTACCAGGTGGGAAGGAGGCTGACACCCAGGCCGGCTGTGGGCACGTGGTGCTCTGCCTGTTGCAGGGGGCTCCCCACTACTGCACCCCACCACTCTCCTCAGGCTCTGCCCATGCTGCTTCCCCCTCTGAGCACCTGCTCCCCTTGCCTGGGGACTCTGCCCAGGTCCCATTTAAGCAGCCAGGTGGAGAGAAGGGAAGGTGAGAGCCTGCTGCGTTCTCAGAACAGCCGAGTGGCGCTAAGCACAGGCTGCCCTCTGGAGAGATGCCAGGGGAGAGACACAACCAAGTCCACAGCCGCCATGGAGCCAGGCAGCAGACAGACACTGGTCCCACACAGAAGACGGGATTGGGGTGGAGACAAGGGGCCATTCCTCAAGCTAGAGAAAGGGAGGAGGGAGGAGGGGCAACTGACCAGGACTGAGAGGCTGGGTGGGCCCCAAACCCAACTGTACATGTTCCAAGGTGAAAGGACAAATACCTTGTTAAATTGCTGCTGGGTGGGCCACGGTTCACCATCAGGCCGGCCTGGAGCAGAACCGAGGTGCGTCCTGGCTGCCCCCCAGGTGCCAGCCAGGCTCTCATGGCCAGTCTTGTCTTCAGCACGAGCGGACTGTTCAGTGCTAGTGTTCAGTTCAATTTGAGTTGACTCTCAGGTGCAACTGATCAGATAAAACCAACTTTTCTCATAGCTTTGAATGACTGGACTGCGCCCCCATCTTAGCATTCGCAAAGGCACAGGAAGAGCTGCGGCTGTGGCTTGGGACAGAACAGAGGTGCTAGCATGTTTGAGTCCCTGGGTTCAATGCCCAGCACCAAAATTAACCAAAAAGACAGAAAGGCCGTTTCTGATCATATGACCCACTGTAGAAACCACCTGAAAATCTCTCCCTGGCCTGGACATCCTCGTTTTAGTGTTGTTCTTGTTTTCAGACAGAGTCTCACTGTGTAGCCCAAGCTGGCCTTGAACGCACAGTGATCCTCCTGCCTCAGCCTCCTGAGTGCTGGGATTAGAAGTGTGTACCACTACACACCTTATGGACATGTTTAAAAAAGCTCTATCTGGAATATCTTTATGATAAAAATTTACATCATCAGTGCTAAGAAGAGGCAAGCGGAAACCGGGAGAGGGCCCTGACCTGTGAACAAAATTTGACTGGGAGGAAAATCCCAAGGTACAGAGACACCTAAATTGAAATGGGTGTTGAATTTGCCACCCGCAGTGTGCCCTGGCCCGTCTGCCTGCGGCAGCCCCTCACCTGCCCTGACACCACTTTCCTGGGGTCTTTGACAGTTTCACAGTGCACATCGGGAGCTCAGCAGAGGGCCTGGCTACACCCCCCAGTAATGCTGTTATTTAAGGGGAACCCAGGCCTCAGGCTGGGGCCCCCAGCCAGTACAGCTGCAGGCTCTGTACCACACGCCTGCAGGCCTGGGCCTGGGAACAGACTGCAGGAAGAGGTCAGGAGAGAAGTGTGATCGAATCCACGCCGAGTACCGCACACACGTTCTCTGTTCACCCCCGCCGCACCCTCAGGATGCACTGTTACAGCTCCTCTTCTACACAAGAGGAAACTGAGGCACGAAGCTCTCTCATCAGGCCCAATGAGGCCTTCACTGAACCCCTCCATCTCAGTGATTAAATGGTTCTCTGGTGGCCTGGCTGTGACTCTGAGCTAACACAGATCACCAGAGGTTAGACGTCACTGCATAAGTTGAGCGCGGTGGTGCATACCTGTGATCCAGCGGTCTGGAAGGCTGAGGCAGGAGGACCACGAGTTCGAGCCCAGCTGGGGCCACGGAATGACTTAGTGAGACCTTGTGTGGAAACAAACAAAAAAGTCTTTGTCCCGTAGTCTTCCAGCTAGAAAAGTAGGGCAACCAGGACTCGCACCCCAGCTCTCCACTGCCATGCCAAGACACTGCTGCAGGACAGTCAGGGGTGCTGGGGACCACAAGCAGCGTCCTCACTGGATTTGAATCCACAAAGGGAACGCTCTGTCCCTTGGTGTCCACCAGGGGGAGTGTTTCCAGGACCTAGGAATGTTACAGTCCCAGGATGCTTGGCTTTTGCTTTTGCTTTTACCTCACGCACTTCCCCCATCTACTTTAAATCCGCTTTGGATTACTTGTCACACCTAACAGGATGTGAATGCTGTGTAAGTCACTGCCAGACCCTGTTGTTCAGGGAATAGTGACAAGCACAGTACAACTGTTCTTGGAGTCTGTCTGATCCCTGGTTGACTGAATCTGCCAATGAAAAGCCAAGGACACACAGTGACCTGGTGGCCCGTTCTCAAACATGCCCGAGGGAGATACTGAGAATGTGTCACAGAATTTCTTTCCCAAAGCCAGGTCAGGGCAAAAGATACTAGATGTGAGTGGCCAGTCACACCTGCTGCTGCTGGCTTAGGGTGCCCGAGGGTGTGCACACCAGGTTTGCACAGACTGGCCACTGCCTTCCCCACAATAAGAAGCTGCATGTAGTTCCTTCAAAGATTTAACACCTGCTTGTCAAGTGATAAAGCAAATATGCAAACGCATGCTTTTTATGAGTGTGGTACTTTTTTGGTGGGCTTTTTGCACCAGACACATCCCCAGCCCATGTTTTGTTTTGTTTTTATTTTGAGACAGTGTAAGTTGCCCAGGCTGGGATTGAATTTGCTGTCCTTCTGCCTCAGCTTCCCAGAGTGCTGGGATTTCAGGTGTACACCACCCACCAGGCCTGGCTCAACACACACATTTTGAAGAGTCCATAAGCAAATCTTTGCCAACTTTACAAAAATCCAAGTGTAACAAATTGGCATTGGTAGGGGAGGAGGAAGCCCGCACACATAGGGGCCAACCGGACTTTGAACCTCGTCTGAGGCCTCCCCCACACCATCACTGCATCTCATATGGATTCTACTGGTCCGCAAGTTAAAGAAAAACAAAATAAGGGGAGAAGACATCAGCCTTTCACAGTAGGCAGTGATGGGCAGAACTCCCAGCTGTCCTGATCACAGCCTGAGTTGGGACATAGCCCGTGAGGCCACCTAGCAATGTGGGCTAACACTGCCAGACACAGATTGTCCTCCGGGTGCAGTGGCTGCTGTCATTACAGCTTTTGAAAGCACTGCCCTCCGATGCTCAAACTCATCCAAGCTGTAGGTGGCAGGTGCGTCTGTGAAACCCCTTGAACAAAGCATGCAGCCAGCAAGAAAGAACCGAGTACACTACCCCCGCCCCAGCATCTCAACCCAGCTCTCATAGACACAGGAGCCAAGAGGCTTCGATTTTGAAATCTTATGCAGGAACACCTTAAGGCAGAGACATTTCTGTGACCTTGACTTCTTCCTGAAGCCTCCCACAGCTGCTGGTTCCAGTTCGGCAGTATAATACTCCCTGTTCAGTATAAGATGAGCTGGAGCGGGATCCAATGACCTTACTGTTAGGCTCCCGATTTGAACTTGACACCAAATCCCCAAAGCAATGCACTCAGAAATACCCAGTAGAATTGGTCTTTTACCTCGCTTTGATCTGTGGCAAAGAAATCTAATATATGATCAACCGCAGGCCTGCAACACCAGTCAGCCTGAGGTCACAGGGAAGAGAGGAGAGTCGCAGAGCGGGTGTTTGAGCAGCTCTCAATAGCCCCACTGTGGCCCAACAAAGGCATGACCTGAGCGATGTCTGACCTTCCAGCCCCACAAACATATGTATTTACTCAGCAATTACAACTTCAACTACCAAAGGGGCAGCTTAATCACGCTATCAAAGGGGATAAATTAAAGCTTCCCGGATCTTGTAACAACAACAGCAAAAAAAAAAAAAAAAAAACCCAAGAAGCATTTGTACTGGGAAAGAAAACAGAGTTTCTTTTCAGCAGTGCATGTTTCTTTTTCTAAGAAATCTCCCCGTTTTGTAACCCAGACAGTTAGGAAGCCCAATCCCAAATTACAGAAGCTAAAAAAAATCCAATGCTAAGTGAGCTGAGTGAGATCTTGAGTTTCTATATGTGCGAACAGGGTTAAAATGCCACTCTTTAAGCCAGAGCGCGGCTATGCTGCAGTGCGCGTGCATGTGCATGTGTGCCTATGTGCACACGCATGTGTGGTACTGGGGATCGCACCCAGGGCTTTCACACTGAGCCGCGTCCCCAGGGCTTTTTATTATCTGGAGACAGGATCTTGCTATTCCCAGGCAGGGCTTACACTTGCAATCCTCCTGTCTCAGCCTCTCCCAGGATGCTGGGATTGCAGGTATGCATCACCACGTCACTCAAGACCAAGCTGCTGTGGGAGCGTGGGGACACCCCTTTCCTCTGCTTTGAACTCTTATCATAGCTCATGATGGTACTTGAGAAGGTAATATACAGATTAAAATTCGAGAAGTATCAGATTTTGCAGCAGAATCCCCCCCCGGCAGGGGGGGTGGCAGTATAGATTGGTAGAAAGCACTCCACAAACTGCCGGGTGGCATCTTTTAAAGTTGGGATGTGCCCTGTGACAGGGACGCCACTCACGAGAGCAGCAGCATGCACGTACCAGCTGGAGAGAAGACCTCGATCACATTAGGAACCCAGACACTCTGGAGACAGCTGGAATTCCACCAACAGCAGAGGGGATCGAGTCTGCAAAGCAGTAAAGAAGCCATATCTGAGAGCCACGTGGACGGCTCTCAGGGGACGCTGGCCGGGCACAAGTCGGTGCCTGCTGCGTGATTCCATTTGCATCAAGTTCAGAACCAAGCAAAGCCAATGCAAGGGCTCAAAGAAAGGCCACGGGTACCTGGACTACATAATCTTATCCTTCAACTTAGTGACAGTGACACAGATGTGTGCTCTGTGCATAATCCATGGAGCTGCACAGCACGCTGGAAGCAGTCTTACGAGTTGATACGCGTGTCCTGCTGTGCTTCTGACAGTGGTTTGCATCACAGTGCTAACTCGTGTGAGTCAGCCGCTGCAGGAGTGTGTCACTGTCCTGAGATGTAGCTACGCGCCGGCTGTAAACAGATGCCACTTCACACACACGGTGGAATTCTTCGTTTAAATGCACTGCCCTGCTGCCCGCTCCTGCTGCCGCAGGGCAGGCATTTGGAGAGCTTCCTGCAGGAGGAAGCGCCTCCTCTGGGCCAGGGCCTCCGCGGAGGGTAGACGCTTCATGGGCTGCACACTTCGTGTCCGTTAAGGATTCTTCAGCTGCCTACTAGGTGCCAGGCACTGTGTGAACAGTGTCTTAGTTTCATGCTACCCTAGGAGGTAAGTGTAAGAGACAAAAGTCCCAGAACTTCAGAGAAACTGGTCATCCTGCTCAAGCAGGAGCTAGTGGCCAGTAAGAAACCAAGCGCGGCTTCAGCCTCAAGTCCAAGCTGCCCTTGGCTCCGAGCGTCTCATCTTATCCTTCTCCCACATACAAAAAAGACGGCTTCGCACGTCTCATTGGTAATGAAGCACTACTCCCTCCAAACAATCAATCCGCAGCACTGGAATAGACCAGTGCCTCCATCCCACCCCGGCAGGATTCCGGCCCGGCACAGAGCTCAGCCTGGGCTACGCAGTCTGGAGTTGTGGGTCCTGGCACAGAGGGTGGCTTCAGGGACAGAGAGTTAAGGAAAGCGAAGGAAGGTGCACCTCAGACACCTGGGACCCTTGCTCCAGTGCTGCAGACTGAACACGGAGCCTGGCGCGTGCCAGGCGGGTGCTGTGTCACCGAGCCACGTCCCCACCTCACGTTGGGCTCAGCATGAAATCTCAGCACACGCTGGTGGCCAGCAGTTCCACTTCTGAAAATGAAGGACAAGTGTTCGAATGTTCTTATCTGCATCGTCTCTTTGACCAAAAGCCAGCTTATTAGAATGATACCAAGTCTGAACCACACAACAAGCCTCTTGCCCTGCTGTAATTGAGGAATCACTATGAAATAGAGCACTTTTTAATGAATGCTGATTTTAGTCATTTCTTCAAAACTGAATTGGAAGACAGAAGAAAAGCTGGGTTATTGAGATCCAGACACCATGAAGTACTCTCCATCTAGATGCCCCTTGGCCATCGTGACTTCGAGGCCTGCAGAGGGCAGAGCAGCCCAGTCTACTCGGTGGCTCCCACACTTTGTTCTGAACCTCATGTGCCTACCTGGCAGTGGAGGGGTCCCAGCACACGACAGTCACACATCCCAGCCGCTCCCAAATTCTGCTTGCTAAGCAGCACCACGGAAGATGACCAGGACACACAGTTGGTAAATGCTGGAAATACCACAAGAATTCAGGCACCAAGATAAGACAATGGCATGTCCAAACGTACCCCAGCAGGGTCGGGGATCCGTTAGTGCCGGGACCACGAATATGACAGCATTCGAAGTTATATTTAACTTGGACAAGGTGGAGCTGTGAGGCCTGATGTCAACATCATTGGCTCGGCTTCTACCATCCCCTGGGGCCTCAAGGTCAACCATGGTTAAAAGTCCAGTCAGCAACTGCCACAACTGAGAAGGGCACAGCCTGAATGAGGACCTTGGGAATAACCCAGGGAGGGGACAGGCTGTGCGCCGAGGCCCCAGGGCAGGGACAAGGTTGACACAGGACCACTGGCCTCGCTCCTGTCCTTATGATGCTGGAGGTCAGACAGGCCACCCCCTCAGCACTCTGGGATGGCTGCTGTGCCTGGGAGCCCCTTAGTGCCTGGTTAGCAATTATGAGGACAGAAATGACGGCGACATTAAATACACACTTTAATTCTGTCACAGTGAGACCGACATGGACACACATCTTGAAATGCTGCAGTGTCTCTACATCAGCATCTGACTGACAGGGGCACTCGGCATCCGCCCATGTGCTGAGGACAGTGGGGACATGTCTGGTAGGGGACCTCCTGGGGTGGCTGCACTTGGCTTCTGTCCCTAGGCAGGTACATGATCTGGGCCACCCCCACACTCCGGTGCTGGAGGACGGCCTGAGGATTCCCCTGCCCCAGGACCAGTGGGGACAGCAGCAGCCACTGAGCAGGTTTCAGGTTTGGAGCTGCGACTCCACCACTTCCTTCACTCGCCAGGAATGACCCGGAAGAGGAAGGCGAGGCCCAGGAGAAAGCAGGACCCGATGCCAGGCCCGGTTGTGCAGCCTATGTCCTGCTCAGGGACACTGATGACACCTCCCAATCACAGCCAAGCACAGGCAAGGCTGGGAGAGACCCTGGCTTTGGGCCACACAAGCCCTGGAGGCTCCCACGGGCCACCTTCCTCGACACCCCCAGCCCCATCCTGCGGCCCTTGTTCCTTCCCAGCGTTGCTTTCACACGCAGGACGAAACGCTAAAGCGGGTGATGCTTACCGGAAGCACTGGCTTTCAGAAACCCTGTGGGCACGACCTCCTCCCTAAGGAAGAGGTGCCCATGGCCTCGCCCGGCCCGATACACCAGGACTCAGACAAGCAGCACCTCAAAACAGTCACACAGCAAACCCCGTTCCTGACCTTACGCTTCCAGGGGCAGCCACGCCCTCAACGCAGAAGTCACTTCTGGCCAGACAGGGCCACAGTGGGAGCGGGCGAGACTGCCACAGAGGCGTCGCCTGAGGACCAGGACTTCCGGCAGAACCGGGGGCAGCACACACAGGACTTCTCACAGCCACTGTGGGCTGAGCATGCGATGCACATGCACACTTTCACAGCACAGAGAAACACATGTGGGCAGGTCTGACGGAAGCGCATGGAAGCAAAGGGGTTAAATAAAATGAACACTTACAGTCGCATTGTAGAATTACCTTTTTCACCAACTTTTCCACACAGAAACATTATTTTTAAAAGTACAATAATTCTGCCACCACAGATTTAGGATTCTGGACAAGAATATACTTTATTTTTTTTCATAAAAGTTCTAACAAAAATATATCTTTTCCTTAACTTAAAAATACGGCTTTAGAACACAAAGT
This sequence comes from Hydrochoerus hydrochaeris, assembly GCA_004027455.1. NCBI lineage: Eukaryota > Metazoa > Chordata > Mammalia > Rodentia > Hydrochaeridae > Hydrochoerus > Hydrochoerus hydrochaeris. The sequence goes on from PVLA01005572.1 coordinate 30,347, forward strand.
GGAGGTTGTTACAAATTGTTACACATTTTACAGAAAGCAGTGAAAACAAGAAGTCAATGCAGCAGATTCAACTTCCAAAGCTCAAAGCGATCATTTCAGCAGCTTGACTCTGTTCTTTAACAAGCGGAAGCTGGGGTTCTTGCTGATTTTCTTGTTGAAGGTGACCAGGAGCTCCTCCTCCGACCTGTGGCAGTCATTCGTCACCGTGCGGTACTGCGCCAAGACCTTCACAGAGAAAAACGAGGTCAAACAGGGACATTCATCCTGGAAATTCACCTTGAAAGGGTCTGACTCAGGGACAAGCCAAGAGCATGCTGGTCACACAGTGCACTCTGCCTGCTTGGAAGGGTGCAAAGGGGGAGACCTCGGCCCTGGACGGTACCCAGCATGGCCTCGTCCAAACGTAATGCAAATTCAATACATAGGGCCTAGGCCTCCCTTCCAAAAGGCTTAAAGCAGGTGCAGCCCTGGCTGACGGCCACACAAGGGGTTTGGCCCAACTCCTGCCCCAGACCCCAAGAGGCGAAGCAGGCAGCCTGGAAATCACCTCCTCTCCTCACAGCTTTTCGTTAAAAACTGGAAATGTCTATTCAACATGCTCACCGGCCACTCCACACCCGGGTCTGTTCACACACCATACCTTTTTCCTCAGCTTCTTGACTGACACCTCATGATCTGGGGCCTGCCTCAGCACGGCCTTAATAGTTCCCTTCCAGTTGAATTTGCCTGCAATGCAAAGTGTTGCACAGGAGGTGCTGTGAGGTGAGAGCAAGAGAAATGACCTGCTCCTCCGCCGAGCAGGGTGCCCTCATCTGTCCAAGCACGGGGTCTTGAAGCACCCACTGCCCTGTGGAGCTCTGCTCTCCTGTGAGAAGTCACACAGGCATCATGAGCACGATCACCATGCAAACCCCTGGGAAAAGGTCGCCTGCATCTGTGGGTTCTAACACTAGGGTGAGGTGTGCGCCAGCAATATCACAGGGCTCCAGAGAGGGGATAATCACTATCCAGGGGACCGTACTTCTGGAAAGCATCCTCATATCGAGGAGAGCCAAGAATCTGGAATTATGCGGGTACAGCCCCTGGGGCGTGGCCTGGAGGTCTACGTAGATTTGTACGGCTCCTCAGGGCTCAGTTATCCCTTAGAGCTGCGCACAAATTCACGCTTCCTAAACAAACTGAGTTTGTAAGAGCTCACGGGGCACAGAGCTTGGGAGGGGTCTCAAGCTAAGAGCTCTAACCCAGCCCGGCCAGCTCCCGACCTCCATTGCTACAGCTGCAGGCCCATCTGGGTCCTGGAGTGGAGGCACAGGGAGAGGAGGACGGGCCACTTCAGCAGAAGTTGCTGTGTTGGACAGGCTGTGGGAGAGGACCCCAGGAGGCCAAGGCCCGGCTTCCTGTAGCACACAGGGTGGCAGCCAATGGGCAGGGGCACAGCTGCGGCCTGTCCCAACCCTGGGAATGCTCTGGAGCCTAACAAGAGGGAGGAACCAGAGGACTGGGGCAGGCGAGAGGAACGAGGTCTCTGGAAGCCACTCCAGGTTCCCCTTCAATCCCAAAGCCAAGGCTGCTGCAGGGTCCCCTACAAGCCCACAAAGGCTGGGACCCTGCTTGGTACCAGTGGCAACAGCAGAGCCCTTAGGAGGGGAGGCATGGCGGAGTTTTCTCAGGACTGTGGAGGTGCCCGGAAGGGGACCTTGGGACACAGTGCTCTCCTCTTCCTCGTTCACTTCCTGGACACGAAGGGAGCAGCCCCGCCCCATCCCAACTCCCACCGCAGGCCCCAGAGCTATAGCCGAGGCTCAGACACTGCCGGCCCAAGCATGTCTCTGTCTCTCCACAAAGTGATGCTCTCAGGGGCGAATGGGACATAGATGCACATGGTTCCAGCCCAGGCGCCCCTTTTTCTTACAGTCACAGGAACCCTCCCAGGAGCAATGAAGGCCAGTGCCCTGACAACAGCCTGGTCCCCCAGCAGCTTCTCCAACCCCTTCTTCAGGCCAAAGGGACGGTGCTTTTCCAGTGATGGTGAGCTACCTTTCGCAGGAGCCTCCTGATCTTCCAGTTCGCTGTCCTCGGCATCACCTGGGGATGTCACCTTTTTCTTCTTAGACTCTACTTCAACTAAATATTTAGAAAAATGAAAAAGAAACCAGTCGACACTGAATGACAGCCTTACTTGCATCAGTGCACCAGGCTCATCGCCTCCCCCCGCCCCCAGCGGCCCGTCACCCTCCCCGGCAGCAGCCCAGCACCAAGTCCCATCAACCTGCGCGCTGAGGAGGGCGGGGAGGGCACCAGGTCACCACCTGAGCCTTTGCTCCTCTCCCTCTGTGGCTCCCAGCATGAGCCCTGCCAGCTTCATGAACCCGGCTGGGCACAGTGACCACTGGTACCGGCCCCAGTGCCAGCCACGTACCTTCCGACCGCTTCCGCTTGCGCTTCCCCGCGGCCAGCCTGCTGTCCGGGCCGGCGGCCTCCCCGCCCTCTGCTGCTGCCGCCTGCCTGGCCCGGCCCCGCTTCTTCTTGCCTCTCCCCACTGCCGAGCCATTGGCCTTCGGGGCGTCCTGGCCCTCAGCCTCCTGTTGGGTCTCGTGCCCCTTTCTGCGCTTCTTAGGCTTCTGACTCTTTGAGTCTTCCTGATGGTTTTCCAACTTCAGTTCTTTCTTTTCTTTTTTCCTGCTCTTCTGCCGTTCTTCCTTCCTCTCCCTTTTGTTCTTCTTCACCGGCGCCTGCTCCTGTGCGAGGCCGTTTGTGTCAGCGGGGGGAAGCTTGGTGGAGGCAGTGTCCGCCTGTGTCTTGGCTCCCTGTGCTGGGCACAGCTGCTCTTGCCCCTTGCCACGTGGCTCCTTGGTGACAAAAAACAAGCAACACATCAACAGCGGGTCCTACTGTGGGACACAGACACTCACGTCACTGCCGTCACCCACAGAACACGCGGTTTCCTGCCAGACCCTTTCACAGCCCAGACCTACAGCTAAATACAGCAGTAAAAATCCCAAACAGGGCAAAACTTCCCAGCCTACATCCCTCTGCCCCAACAGATCTTCAAACAGTGTCATGGCCCTGGAGGATGCAGGAACTGAGACTCCAATCGCTCAAGCCAGAGTCCCACTCACTGTTCAGGCTCCATCGGGGTTCGAAAGGGACACAGAGGTGTGGAGGCCACCACGTCTGTCTTCGGCCTGGGTTCAGGTGACTGGGACAAGCCACGCCCCTGCTCCACCCAGTTCCCCACCTGCCTCGCACAGCTGGCGTGCGGCAAAAACAGAAAATGAGGCAAGGCACAGGCTCAGCACAGCGGGAGTCCAGCACCGAGCAAAGGATACCAAGCACCAACGTAAGCACTGTCACCCAGATGCCAGGGGCATGCACAGGGCACAGGGACAGTGCCAGGTGGCAGCACCCTAAGAAATGGGGCCCTGGAGAGGTGGCAAGGTCACTGCAGGTGTCATCCTTGGAAATCAATGCTGGGCTCCAAAGGACCTGGTTTTCTACAGGGTGGGTAGTTATTAAAGAGCAAGCCTTTCCTGTCTTGCTACAAAGTCTCTTCCACCCCACTGTGATGTCACCTGCCATGAACACATTCAGGGATTGGGGGTCCAGAGTGGCTAAACAGATGAGGCTACCCAATCCTGGACTTCTAGATTTCAAAACTCTGAGTTAAGTAACCTCTTCTTTATAAAGCACCAGCCTGAGGTATATTTTTTTACAGCACCAGAAAAACAGACTGATACAAAACCAAAGGAAACCAAAAAGCCCTGTGCACTGGAACAAGACAGGTATCCCATCTACTGTAGTACTTAATCAGAGTCAGAACATGGATCCTGAACGGAGTGGTGCCATCAGCACCGCTCGGCCCCATCCCCTGCCACACGCCCGAAGCCCTGTGCCCCTGGTAGAGGAGGAAGTGGCCAAGACCACAGCCACAGGGCACTCTAGGAGCTGAGAACCTCTGGGCTGGGGCATTTCAGATCCTGCTCCATTTGTCCCCAGCCAGTTGACCAGGACAAGTGACCTACTGTGTTCTCCTCTGAAGGACCAAAGGCTCTCAGCAGAGTGAGAGGACACAGCCTGACCCCTCAGCGCCTGCAAGAGCAGCACAAGAAATGGACATTCAACTACGCTGTTCAAGTTTCGAGAAGCTGTTGAGAGACATCAAGCTGTAACAGACTTGGGAAAGAAACGAAGGAGAATCCCAGAAGCAGACCCAGGAGGAAGCGGGGAAGAGGTGCTCCATGTCTAGCCTGCAGTTCTAGCTCTCTTCTGGTGAAATGTTTCCATAATGTGAAGTCGGCTTCCCATTACCATAGTGAAATAGCTGAGGCAACAGACTTAGGAGAAAGGTTTACTTTGGCTCACGGTTCTGGAGGCTCCAGTCCAAGGCCAGGTGGCCCCACTGCTCTGCACAGGAGCCGTGGGAGAGCGCACACCTCAGCCTGAGCCAGGAAGCGCAGAACTCCTTCATGGGCACATGTGTCCTGTGACCTCCAAAGGGCTCCCCATCCCATCTCCCAGCAGTGTCAGCTTGGGGACCAGGCCGACCACACAGACTGCCAGGGGGCGCTTAATGCTCAAATGGGGCCTCCTGCCACTCCGGAGAGACCAAGTCTCCCCCTCTAAACCAGCCCCAGCCAGAGCTGCTCCATAAAGGAGCAAGCCAGCCCCTGCCCACCCTCTCCCTACTCCATCCAGGCCCTCCTAAAAACCTCTTCCAGACAGAGCACCCCCTTCCCATCCACCTCCACTGCCCAGGTGCCACTGCCAAGGAAGGGAGGCCAGAGCCCCCACCTGACAGCTGGCCCAAGAGAGGGAAGCGTCAGCGATGTGGCCTGACCGAGCCTCAGGGCTGCCCTGCTCTGCGCTGTGCCAAGGACCCGCACTCAGCTGTGCAGGGCCCCAGCAACCAACACCCGCAGAGCTGCCCCAGTGGGCCGCAAGTCACAGTCCTCCTGCCTCCCACTCCCAGAGCGGGCATCATGGCTCATTTCATGGGTTTCTCTTTTTTCATTTTTCTAAGGTACTGGGGACCGAACCTGGGCCTGGCCCTGGTATCTTCAGGCTGGGTCTCACAGGTTGAACCTGCAATCCTGTCTCAGCCTCCAGGGGAGCGAGGGTGGGAGGGCTATGCCATCCTCCCCAGCTACTGCAGGTATTTTCTTATGAGCTCATAACTTCAAAAGAGAAACTGCAAAAGGAATCTTAAATGACAACTCATAGGCTCCCAAGGGTCCAACCTGTACCTTCTGAAAGAGACCGATGCTGGATGTATCGCCAAGAGAAACTCTCACTCTGATCCCGATCTGCTGCTAAATTATTTTCTCTACATAAATAACTCCCAATAATTTATGTAGAATAGGACCAGGCAGAGCCCCTCTGATTCAGAACTCTGAGGAGGGAAGTGGAGTATAACAGGTGGGCAATGTATGTACTGCAACAGGACCAAGGGGAGGCGACGGTGCCAGCTGAGCCCTGAGCACCGGGTCCCTCAGAAAGCATCTCGACCTCCGACCACTTGCTCTCCCCTGCACCCAGGACCACCTGGCCACACCCCTCACTTGTTTTTCTACTTAGTGCTGATGCCACTCCAGACAAAGATTAGGAACCTGAGGCTCCGAGGTGGGATATGAGCCAAGTCTGTCAGAAGCCTGAGCTCCCGCCTGACTGCTCGGCTGCCATGAGCCTTAGTGTACCCTGACCAGGCGCCCACCGGGATTCGATACCGCCTTCTCTGCACAGCAAGGAAATCTCTCTAGAACAGTTTAGCCTGTCCCAGAAAAGAAGGTAGAAAGAGGTTCTTTAAAAAAAAGAAGGCCGTCTTGGCCCCCAATGGCACACATTTGCATTTCATTATCACTCAGCACTCCTGCCACACCGAAGACCTAACTGGGGTCACACTTACACTGCTGGAAGCTTCAGAAAAGATGTTCCACACCTGCTCCAGAATGGATTCGCTGTGAACTTTTAAGCTGTTCTTCATCCAGTTCTGTAAGGAGCAAAAGGAAAAAGGACTGTGGGTCTCATTCTGAGGGCACACAGCCCACCTTGGGAAGCCAATCAAAACTGTACCTGGAATTTCGCCTTTTTGCGGGGCACATTGTCAAAAGCACTGATTTGCTCTAGAAGTTCTTTCACTTTGGGGCTGACATTAGGCTTCTTTATTAATTCATTAATTTTCTATAAAAAATGTGAAACAATAAACAGGCAACACGTAAGCCAAACCCAAGTTTATCTTGCTATGACCAAAGTATTCACTTACATTTGAAGTCCAGATTCTGTATTTATGCCTAAGATTAAATATGTATGGATTCACTGCTATTCATGATAGTCCTAGCCAGGTCAAATAGGCAAGAAAAAGAAACGAAAGTCTTCCCGTCATGGTTTATGTCAGTGGCCCCCGTCACATGCAATTATGTGTTTGTGATTGGTCCGTTGTCTAGTGCTCAGATTGGTGGTGTGAGTGCTATACCCGCCTAGCGGTGGAGCCAGCATAGGATGTAATGGTGGGAAGAAGGTGAATCTCTCTTGCTGGTTCCCGCCTTGCTGTTTGCAGCCACCATCAACAGCAGCCCACCAAGCCATCCTGCCTTGGAGCCAACTGAGTATGGACACAAACCTCCAACCTTTAAGAAATAAACCTTTCCTTGCCTAACATTGGGCATCAGGTATTTTGTCCCAGCAACAAGTAAAAAGTAAGACAGTTCCTGATTGGAAAGAACCAAATAAAATTATCTCTGCACATGAGTGACCCCTCCATAGCAATGCGGACTGGGATGCAGAAAGCCGTAACAATTCCACACAAGAAGCATCGGGAAGTCGTAGGATATAAAGTCAACTTTCAAAAATCAAACTGCAGGCTGGGCGTTGTGGCGCGCACCTGTAATCCCAGCACTTGGGAGGTTGAGGCAGGAGGACTGCCTCAAGTTCAAAGCCAGCCTGAGCTACACAGTGAGTTCAAGGCCAGCTGGGAATCTGTTGGGAGACCCTGTCTCAAAAAGAGAGAAAGAAAAAAGAGTCAAGTTGCATTTTCAAACACTAGAAACAATTCAAAAATGAAATCAGAAAACTGTAAAACAGAGTAAGCCCGCTGTCACAGCACAGGCTTGGGCGCCCAGCTGCTGGGGGGAGGCTGGGGCGAGGGGGAGCACGAGCAAGCCCAGCTTGCTGAGCGTGGGCGACTTGGGACCCTGTCTCAGAATAAAGCTAATTCAGCACCACCGGCCACTCGAGAGATGCGAATTAATTAGAACAGCACTGGGACTCCGCCTCACCCCGGAAAGAACAGCTAATGTCAAGAAATCAAGCCGTAACAAACGCTGAAGGGGCTGTGGGGAAAATGCACTCCTCTCCACTGTTGGTGGAGTGCAGACTGGTGCCACAACTGTGGAAAGCAGTGTGGAGATTCCTCAAAAAACCAGCACTAGCGGTCTCATTTAACCCAGCTATTCCCCATCGGGGTATCTTCCCAAAAGAATTAAAAGCATCACAGCACTGTGATATAGGTGCACTCGTGCTTCTGTAAGCACAGTCTGTAACAGCCAAATCTCAGAACCAACCTACTACGTGTCCACCGACCAAGGAATGGATAAAAAGGAGGTGGTGTTTTTATACAATGGAGCACTGCTCAGCCACAAGGAAGCATAAACTGGACACTGATAGGTAAATGGATGCAACTTGAAAACATACTCACTAGTGAAGTAAGTAAGACACACGTGTAAGCATCGTGTTGTCTCACTAGCGTGAGAAGCTGAGAAACAATATATGTATAAGTGTATGTGTGTATACATATATATATAAAATAGTTAAGATAGTTATGCTATTGATTTCCCTGATTCACTGAAGAGAAAGATTAGTGCTGATACTGTTCGGATGATTGAACGCAGATGTCCTGTGCTCTGGGTGAGTGATTTGGAGATGGCAATGCACAATGTATGTACCATTGTTGACCTGATTGACGTGTTTTAAAATTTTGTTGTAGTTTTCTTTCTTCTTTTCTTTTTATCCTTGACTAGAATGGATTAAAAAAAAAAAAAAACAATAAAAACTATAGCTCAGTATGAAGTCCTGGGTTCAACGCCCAGTACAATGAACAAAACAAACTCAATAGTTAGGAAATAACATAACCAAAGAGGTGAAGGACTTTATACTCAAAACTCCAAAGCACAGTTAGATAAGCAGGAAACTGTTAATATTTATAAAAATGTCTATTTTACCTCAATTCTAACAAAGGATGTGATTACCACGGTTTGCTTTATAATGAGCTGCATTATCACTGAAAGAAATTTAGAGAGTTTCTATTTGGCTTAGCAGGCAACAGAAAGCTAATGAGAATTCTTGAATAATATTAAGAGAAACTGGAAAAACAGGAGCATGAAAGACAAAATGCACCGCACCTGTATTAACATTAGAAAAGAATTCTTTCTCAAGCAACCTCAGTCTGTCCTGAGCCCTGGAGCGCCCGATGGCACGTTTGTTCTCAGGTTTTGGGTCAGTGAAGGGACGAGGGCAGACGTGTGCTGACCAGAGGATGGGGAGGCGCTCACCTGAATCCACGCCTGCTGCTTCACGTCGCCTTTGTGGGTTTTTCCCTCGTAGCCCTTGCCGCCGTACTTCTGGTCCTCGCTGATGCACTTCACGTGCTTTTTATAGTCATCGCCCCTGAGAGTGACCGGAAGCCCCACTGTTAGAGCGACACCCACACCACAGGTTCTGAACAATGCCACGCACTGAGCTGCTGTGTGTATTCCTTCTCATCTGCCCCTGCACAAGCACCCCGACCCCTAAGCTCACATTCTGCAGGTCAGTTCACCTGTTCTGTACCCTGGGCACATCCAGCACTGCTCTAAGAGGAGCGCTCCAAGGCTCCCCCAGCACCTGAGACCCTAGGCCTGGCAGAGGTGGCAACGAGAGGGAGCCCAGTGCCACTGTGAGACCAGTGTGGAAGCCACCACGATCTCCTCCCTTCAGTCTTTTAGTTAGGAGTCCCTTGAAAACCAAATCGTTCCATAACACATCGGTGGGAGCCACAGCAGTTTTAACCCATGGATCCTGCAAGGCATTTTTCTGTTCGTTTCCTGGAATTTGCCTCTGTGGGGCCAGAATTTCCCAAACTGCTCTGGACCTTCATTGTGGATCTGCATGAACCATGCAGAACTCACCAGAAATCTTTTCCACAGTCGATGCAAGAAAGGCATTCGCAGCTTCTGCACACAGACACGTGCTTTTCCACTTGTATCTTCTTCACTGATTCACCACATGCATTGCATGTAAAAAATACCATTTTTAGCTAAATGATTCAATATTCTCTGTGCAAGATAGGTTTTAACTCGTCCTAAAAAACAAACATATAAAATAAACAAAAAGGAAAAACAGATTATTGGCATCATAAGCTGAAACGTCTATTCTCAATAAGTGATTTGCATGGCTTTTTCATAATAATTTCACATGAAAACAGCTGATTTCAGTGGTGATGAGCAATCTGTATAGAACTCATTCTCTCTCATAAGTAAACAGTAAAAAGGGCAGACACTGGCCGAGTGTGCATTTACTGTCAGGCATCATTCTAACACATTTTCCTGTGTTAACTTAGCCTTTGCAGAAACGCTGTGAGGGGAAAACTGTCACTGTTCAAAATTTACAGGAGGTGACTGCACCACAGAGAGGTTAAGTAACTTGCCCCAGGTAACAGTAGCAGAATCAGGATTTAAACCTCGCCAACCAACTGTACTCACAGAGATTGTAGAACACTGTATATTTTACCTTCCCTGGTACCGTTAACTTCTCCTCCCTCCCATTCTCTCCAGGTAAAACATGTTTATCTGAGACTTACAAAAGGCATGGTAAATTAGGTGTGCACTCAAACTATTCAGGTTCCTACACAGAGTAAGAAAAACACAAGGGGAAAATTGAGAGAAGTTTAGAAAGTAGGGGGAAAAGCCTAAAAGCAACTCCTGGCAGGCTTGGTGCTCAGCTGTCATCCCAGCACTTGGAAGACAGAGGCAGGAAGATCCCAAGTTCCAGACCAGCCTGGACCACACTGGGAGACACTGTACTGAAAAATCAAACCAATCTAAAACAAAGCTTCCCCACAGGTGTTCAGAATGTGGAAAGGGACGTCATAGTGTACCCACTGGTGTGGGAATCAGGCCTGGGCTCTCGGCCTCAGGGGCTGGGAGCAGATTAGGAGCTGCCCTCACTGAGCTTCCAGTCATATGAGTCTGAAAGACTTGGAACCATATTCGGCATCTCAACTGTGAGGGCGGAGTCCGGGCGACTCACACCCAGGTGTGTGGGGTCTCTGGGGCACTGCCCCATAGGAAGTGAGTCTGCACATACACATACCCACCCTAAAAATGTCATGGGGCGCAGGCAGGTAACCCCAGCACTCTGGGAGGCTGAGGCAGGAGGGCTAAAGTTAAGAGCCCGCCTGGGCAACTCAGCAAGACCCTGTCTTGAAATTAAAGAAAACAGAAAAGGAGGCTGGGGTGCAGCTCAGTGTAAAACAAAACAAGATGCTCACAGGGGTGCTACCATGCTCAGCAACGCAGGGATTCAGCTAAGTGGCAGAGAAGCCACAGTAACTTTCCATGCTTATGTAATCGCCAGATTCTAAAAGAACACCCTTGCTTTCCATGTTCTGCATTATAAATCAGTTTCACAGCGCAACCCTGAAGGCCGTTTAAGCTGATGAAACTGACTACTAAGAGAACCGAAGGAGTAGGCGTCAGGGTAAGACTTCGCCCAGGAATCCTGGCAGTGGGCTCCCCTTGCCTGCGGTAAGCCCTCACGTGTGCATCGACCGTCTCTGCCCCAGGCTCTGCCCAAGGAAGGCTCAAGGCTGCAAAAGCCTCGAATGGAAATGCTCGTCCAATCAGCCCCACCTGGGGTGCCAAGGCCCAGGGAGACACTACACTCTCGGATCCACATCCCTGACTTGCTGGGTGCAAATGCAGGCCCGGGTCCCCTCGCCAGTCCCCTCTCAGGCTAGGTCAGCAAGGGAAGGCACGTGCTCAGCCACAGCCTGCCTCAAATCCCGAGGAAAGCAAGCACGACGGCCCTGGCCGCGCTGCAACCTCTCTCTCTTCTCATCGCCAGGATCGAGTCCTGCAACAGAGGCACAAGCTCTGGGAGCTGGGGTCCCCTAACCTCACCTGGCTGCCCGGAAGCTCCCAGGTTCTGAGCAGGGCAGAGCGAGTTCAGTGACTGTCAGGCTCACAGCACAGCTGCTCTGCCTGGGAGGAGAACAAAGGCTGGAACAAGAGCCCACGTCACATCGTCACAGGCCAGGGGTGTGCTTTTGTGTTCGAACAAGAGAAAATCCTTCATTAGTCACCCAGAAAGGGACTGTCCTCACGTGCACAAGGTAGAACAGCTGCATTGAGTCAAATTATCAGCTGGAAAATCCCAGAGTTCTTTCACAATGAGATCCAACAATGCAAGTGGTCCTCCAATGGAAGGAAGCCAGTGGTGTTGACAAAAGTGCCCGTGCCACCTGTGCAAGGCTGGTTCCCCCCGGAGAAAAGCCACGATGCACAGATGCTGGCTCAGGAGAGGGTCAGAAGTGAGCCACAGGCCTCCTGAAAAGCCCCTCTGGGTCACTTTCATTTGATGGCTTACCTAGCTGCTTGCTTGGGGGCAGAACAGGTTTCACACTTGACACGACCCAGAACAGTGCGCCCATCTGCTCAGCTAAGGAGATCAGATCTGTATCAGACCTGTGCAGCGCTCACACAGAGCCTGGGGACAGTTGGAACCAGCCCAAGTAACCTGGACTGCACCTTGAAGCTGCCCCCATCCCCAGGGGAAAATACCTTTCCCAGCGGCAGCACATGGACAGGCTATGGAGAATGGTGAGCTCCACCGCTCTGCAGATAGCAAGCCAGCCATGCCTCAGCGTTAGAGCAAGCCTAAGGTCAGAAACATAAGTGCTACAAAGTTCCAAAAAGGTGCTTCAGATGATTTGTCTGTCTGTCTGTCCCTCTGTCCCGTCACTTTACTGCACTATCATCATATGCCACACCCCAGAAAAAGCGAAGGGCCAGAAAGACAGGACATGGGACCCCCAGCTCTCTACAAAGTGACCTGATGCTCACACCGTGACCACGCACAGCACCCTGGGACAGCCATGTTCTCACCTCTACCTGCCGCTGGTGCGCAGCCAGGCTCAGCAGGCAGAGGGATCTGCGGCAGCGCCCGAGGGGTCTAAAAGGCAAGGAGCAGCCCCAACCCCGGTGCTGCCTCTACCTTCACCTGTCCCATCCTGCTTGGCCACTACTCAAGGCCAGAGAGCCTCGTCCGAAGGAGGAAAAGTAGAAAGTTCTACACCGCAGCCTTCCACTTGGAAATACTAGAACCCCGGGGCTTCATTCCAAAGCCAGCCCAACCCGGGAAGGAAACGCTGACAAGTACTGGACAGCAATCCTGAGCTGGGGGAAGCAGCCAGGATCAGTCAGGGACTGGGGTCTTGTGAAGGACGGTAGTGGGAGGGACTTCAATCTCCTCTTAACAGGTGGTGGCCATGTTTTGTTGCACTGGTCCTGGATTCAGGGCCAAAGGCTGCAGCCCACACCTGCCAGCACCAGAAAGGTTATTTAAAAACTCAGTGATCTCGCGGTCATGGTCACCTAACTTCCCAGAATCAGTAATATGTTTAATATCCACCTCAATGCATTGCTTAGAAAGTTAAATAGAATAGCAGCTGTGGAAGCTTGAACATTACCCAACTACAGGAAGGTTTCTATGTGACCAATTAATTGTACATTAATGCTATTGTATTCGGTCTTCTTGGGAACCCACGCTCCTTAACATATGGCCCTCGACCTACAAATCTGCATACATTTACTCCAGTCTCTTTTGCATCTCACACCATGAGTGCCTATAGCCTTGCTCCCTGAACATATGCCCTTAAATTTGGTTCTAGGATTGGGATTTGGAATGATTTTAATCTTTCTCTCCCTACATTTTTGTATTTTTATTTTTCTTACAAAAATATTCACTATTCTAAAAATACTTCTTTTCACTAACACACACACACAAACACACACACTAACCTATAACTCATCACTACCATTCCAAAACTGGCCCACCTAAGGGGCCAGGCTGGCAACCTCACCACAGTCACAACCAGTGGGCACAGGACCTAAACCAAGCCACTGCCCCCTTTAACCTCAAATTCTCCTCATCTGTGAACCAATGGATCATGTCAACTAGACTAGACCCAAGTCCCTTCCAGGCCTAGAATTCAGAGAAGCCACAGGCATGGTGCCAGAGTGCCGCCTAACCCAGTTGTTTTAAAATGTGCAACAGGTGATCACGAAGCGCACCGTCCTTTGGCCCTGGCAGAAGGGCTGGGCAGCAGGCCCACGGATCCCTGCTTTACCAGACGCGCAACTTGAGGCTCACAGCGGTCAAGCCAGGGCTTTGCTTCCCAGTTCGTGAGCCCACCCCCCACCCACGACATCACCTAACCAACTTTAAGCCACACTGATTTGCTCTAATAACTACCGTGTCTAACGCCAAGCGTGGCGCGCAGTGGGCGGCTCTGAAGGAGAGGGAGGCTTGCAAACACCTAGCCTCGCTCCCTTCTCTTCGGGGGTGCGCGCTGCAAAGACTCGACGTTTCCTGACAGTCTAGTAGCCCTCTTGTGGGTGATTAACTCAGTTCCACTCGCATAAGCCCGTTCCGCTTGGACAAGACAGGGGACAGGCACGCAGAGGCGAGGTAACGTGCACCAGGTCCCACGCGCAGGGCTGGCAATGCGGCTCAGCGCGCGGTTATCTCGGCCTGTGCTCCAGATCGCCAGCCCCAGCGCCCCTCCTTGAGGACTAAGCCAAGAGCTCCGGCCTCGCCATGCAGCAAGCCTGAAGCCCAGCGCAGCGGTGACCACTCCGGGCCGAAACGGCCACCCCGCGCTGGCCGCGCTCGAGCCGGGCTGAACGGACGCCCTCCCGCCTCCCGGGGAGCGCTGGCTGTGGAAACGCAGGCGCCGCCGCGCTCCCCGTCCTCCCCGCCCGGGGCCGCAGGCCTCTCCCCACCGCTCCTCACCTCTCAGGAGCGCCCGCCAACGGTTTAACCGGCCGCGGGGAGCACGTGGGCCGCCGCCACCCGGGCTGCCGCCGCCGCTCCTAACGCCTGGTGCCGCACTCGCTCCTTCGCCGCTCCGCGCCTGCCACGCCCCCGGCGGAAGTGACGTAGACGGAAGTCGGGCGGGCCTGGGCTGCCGAAGGGGCGTGGTCCGAATGGTTCCGCGGGGTCGAAACCCGGGCTTTAAGTGCTGAGGACCAGGGCGGCGGGCAGAGGAAGAGGTGGCGGCGGGGCAGGGAGCGGCCCCGAGGGTAAGGACGGTCTCGCGAGGGTGTGCGGGGCCCGGCGCGGCCGGGGGGTGGCCGGGCGCCTGCGAGTGCTCAGGAGCTCGAAGACCCTTCGCCGCCACCTCCGCATCCCGGGCCTGCGCGGGCCGGTCCCCAGGCGGGTCGGCCTGTGCCCGGTGCCAGCCTGGCGCCCTGCCGACCTCCTGCTCCCCCAGGCGCTGCCCGCCTCCCGGCTGCTCGTCCCCGCGTGATTCTGGGTGCAGGCGGCGCCTGGGCCCTCGGAACTCACCCCGGCCCGGCCTCTTCCCGGGCTGACCTCTCCAAGGCCTCCGTTCCGCGTCTGTTAACCGGGTAGGGCCGCGGTGCCTGCGTCCCCGGGAGCTTGTGGGACCTCATGAGCGTGCGTGTCAGGTGCTCGCCCGGTATCGACCGGTTAGTAAGTGCTCAGTGCACCTTAGTTTTAAGACGGGCTCTGGCGTGCCGTGGTCGTCATTAAGTATCTGCTGTTTATATGAGTGAAAGAAAGATGAATGGGGGTCTGTGCAGAGGTCGTGAGAACCTTAACCCCAGGGTGGAGTGTGGGAGTGATGGGGCGGTTCCTTCTGGAAGTGAGCCGCAGAGGACCCAGAACAGCAAGCGCAGTCTCTGCTAGGGCTGCTATGACGAGACACCAGGTGGTTTAGGCAACAGAACCTGTTTTCTCACAGTTCCGGAAGCTGAAGTCCAAGCTCCAGGTGTCCCCAGGTTTGCTTTCTTCAGAGGTCTGTCTCCTTGGCCTGCATCTGGCCCCCTTCTTGCTGTGTCCTCATGTGGCCTTTCCTCTCTGCTCTCACATCCCTGGTGTCTCACTTCATATCCGAGTCTCCTGTTATAAACATATCAGTCACAATGCAACTCAGTAGAAACCTTAATGGCCTTATTTTAACTTAATTCCCCCATTAAAGGCCTGCTGTCCCTCGTGCAGTCACATTCTGAGGTCCTAGGGAACCCAACTGAGCCACCCTGTAACAAGGAACTCACCAGAAGGGACAGGTGGGAAGTATCTGCCAGTGAAAGTGACCAAATGGCCGAGAGGTTGACAAACAGCACACTTCAGATACTTTTTGTGGGCAGGGTGCATATACCACATTCTTGATGGTGTCATCCTACAGTGAAGGGGTGAGGCCTACAGGGAGGTGTTGGGGGACATCTGTCAGCTGGGGGCACAAGGGGAAGAGGAGTACTAGGAAAGTGAAGTGGAGATAGCGTGAAAGAGGCTTGTGGTGGATAGACAGCCGGCCGGAGGACTTTGCTGTCTGTGTGGGCCATCCTGGAGTGCTTGTGGGACAGAATGAATTAGAAGGGGGTGCAATGGAACAGTCAAAAGGATGGGATGGATTGCAGGCAGCCTGCATCCTGGGAGGCCCCAGGGGAGGAAGGGGTAAACAGGAACTTCAGAAGTAAGGAGAGAACAAAAGGCGCAGCTCACCTGTGTGCCTGAGGTCAGACATGGGGAAGGAAGAGAGTGCCAGGATGTGGAAAGGCACCATGGGGGTATAGAGAGGAGGAGCAGAGCAAGTGTGAATGAAAACATTACATTAAGGGCCAGCAGAGCTTCGCCAGCCTGAGCACTGTGTGAAGGATGCACTTCGTGCCAGGCAAAGAGGAACAAAATGGCCGCAGTGGAGCTTGAGACACAGAGGGACACTCGGCTAAGTTATCATGTGGAAGCATCTGGGGGTGCTGCGAGGCTGCAGAGTATAACTCCCAAGTGCAGCTGAGACTTGAGGTGATCTCAGCAGTCCGCCGAGGGTTCTTCCGCTCACTTCAGTTGGAAATCACAAGTTGGCAGAGTGCAGCCGCAGTCAGAAACGCTTGAGCGCTAGTAGAGTGTGACCAGATCCCATGACCAGCTTTGTTGTATTTTCCGCCCTAAAATTCAAGCTTCATGGCGTCGGAGACCTGCTGTGTTTTGTTCATGGTTATCTTCCTAGGACCTAGCATGCTGTAGTCACTCAGTAAAAACCTGTCCGGTGAGCAGACTGCTTGTGTTCACATCGCGGCTTCATCTGTAGCAGAGTCCTTGTGTGGGCCTGGGAGTCATCCCGGTCGCCTCAAGCAGGCCACCTCCTGCCACCACCCAGCCATGCTCTGCAGCTCCATTTGGCTCCAGACATCTCATGCCTGCATCTGTCTGCCCTTGACCTGTGTGCTATGTATATTTATTGTTTCTTTTTTAAATGTGCTCTATCCCTAAGTGGACATATGAGAAGGGTGTGGTACACCGCATTACTATGACCGCTTGGTCACACTTGATTTGCACTGCCTAGTACAGTAGCCACTTGCATCAGTATTCCAGGTCCTCCAGCACGGTCCCAGGCCCAGACAGCACACCCGGCTCACAGCTGTGCACTGAGCAAGGAGCCCTGGGCATTTCCTCTGCAGACAGTTCTGCACGTGTCGCTGGGCTAGGACCACTGAACAGGGAGGGGTGTGTGGCTGTGTGTGTGTGTGTGTGTGTGTGAGCAAGCCTTGTGACCAAGGGCACGGTGCTGTCGTGTCCACAGTGTCCCTAAGAGCTTGCTGCCCTCTCTGCCACAGGTCTCCTGGTGTAGCATGGACCCGGTTGCCACCCACAGCTGCCACCTCCTCCAGCAGCTGCACGAGCAGCGGATCCAGGGCCTGCTGTGTGACTGCATGCTGGTGGTGCGCGGCGTCTGCTTCAAGGCGCACAAGAATGTGCTGGCCGCCTTCAGCCAGTACTTCAGGTGTGTGGCTCCAGCGCCCCACTCCCCAGCCCCCGCCCCCTTGTGCATTTTTGTCCTTCCAGCATGTGTGGGTTTATGGCCTTCTTATTTCATTTTAATCTTTACTTTAATGTAGTTAATATTGTTACTATTTTTGTGTTCATAGAGTAACCTGAAAGGGAAAGATACTCTTAACCAAAATGCATGTGGGATAATTATTTTGGCACTTGTCTTTCATTTTAATACTTTCTTGCTATTTTCAGTCCTTTCTCTATAATTCTCTTCCTTTTGGGGTAAAATTGATTGAGGAATTGAATTTCTGATATTAATTTCTCTGTGACATCAGAATGGGGAAAACATCCTGTGTGCTCTCATTTTTTATTTTTTTCTTGAGACAGGGTCTAGACTGGCCTTGGACTTCTGCCTCAGCTTCCCAAGCACTGGGATTACAGGCATGGCTACCACATCTGGGTCTTTTTAATTTAAACATTTGAATGTTCTAAAATTTTTTTTAAGTTTATCAACTTACGCTATGGCTGTAATCGTTTTTGCTTATATGAAAGATTCATTTATAAATATCGAATAATTCTGAGCAGTTGTGTTTCACTGTATTTAGCATTATTATGGTAAGTATTCTGTATGTTATTTTTCTGGTTAACAGGTTTATTTCTTTAAAAAAAAGAAAAGAAAAGAAAAGAAACACACAGCGTCCTTGTTAGAAGCACTGTTGTTTCTGGAGTGCTCTGGTGAACAGCGTGTGGAGGACGATTTGCTTTTCCCTGCTGGTCCTGGGTCCTGAGGCGGAGCCTTGGCTCTGTCCATGCTGCACGTGTGTCCTAACAAACCAGCTGGCTCCTGAGGCCTCGCTTTCTATCGCTGTGCAGAGCGGTCCCTGAGCTGAGCGTGGCATGGCAGGCACCTGTTTCTTCTGTCCTCTGGGAATGGTTGGGTCTCACCATCATGACACACTAGCTGCTGTGAGCTGAGACTGGGCAGGCCCAAAGCCTTTTAGGGAAGGCAGGTGACCGGATATGACACACTGCCTTGACAAGGCTGTCTCCCCGGCTGGGCTTCCACAGCCCAGGCCTGGCTGGCTCAGCTCATGCTCAGAGGCTGAGCTTCGAGGTGCCTTTCCTCCTTCCAGAACTCGGGGGGGCTTCTCTTACTGTTGGTTCCTAACACTGAGTTGCCTGAACACCTACCAGCCCAGTAAACTGCAGGTTACAAGAATTTACTGAGGCACTTAGACATAAAAATATTTGTATATATGTTGTGTGGCCTGGAGTGTATCACTTGTCAGACTAAACATCCAATATTAAATGAAAATTTAATTTAGTATACATTTAGAAAAATATTTAGATTAATCATGTATGTTACACAAATCATGTTTAGAATACTTTCTAGATCTTGATTTGTGGTTTATCAGCCACATTACTGTGTAGTTATTATGCATAAATTCACTGAGTATATTTCAGATATTTACTTGGGTGCCTGTTTTTAAAGGTCAATACCCAAAGCCCTACTTACTTCATTGGAAGTGCTTCACTGGATGGTGCGGGAAAGCGTTTGAAAGATTAAGGCATGCTTATGATAACCAGGCAGCATGGTGATGCCTGCAGTCCTAGCAGTCCAGGAGCCGAGGGGCTCTCAAGCTCAGGCCGGCCAGCGCAACTTAGCAGGACCCTGTCTCAGAATTTAACAAGGGCTGAGGATGGAGCTCAGTGCAAGTCCCTGGGTTCAACCCAGGCCTTTACAGAATCGCACTGTAAAATGTTAATATACGGATGCTGTTCCCAGGAGGGTGCACACTGCTCACAGTGTAAACAGGTCTCCCTTCTTTGTCAGGAGCCTCTTCCAGAATTCCTCAGGCCAGAAGAGCGACATTTTCCACTTGGATGTGAAGAACGTCAGTGGCATAGGGCAGATCCTCGACTTCATGTACACCTCACACCTCGACCTCAACCAGGACAACGTCCAGGTCATGCTGGACACAGCCCAGGGCCTGCAGGTTCAGAACGTCCTCAACCTGTGTCACGCCTTTCTGAAATCGGCCTCTGTGGAGCAGCCGCCCAGCCTGCCCTGCGGTAGCTCCTTCTCCCTGCAGGGCGTGCTGCCCCCCGATGCCACCTGCGTTCTGAACGAGAACTACCCGCCGCCCCTCCTGCCCGAGTGCCCAGCGGAAGCCCCGCACAGCAAGGTTCTAGAGGACATGCACGCCCCAGCCCTGCCTGTCGGGCTCCATCATGCCACAGCAGAGATGGCCAAACAGGCCTCCGATGTGCTGGACAGCAGCTGCCCTGAGCTGCCTAGCAAACAGCCCAGTTACTGCTACAAGCTCCGGGACTTCTACAGCAAGCAGTACTACAAGCAAGCTGCTTGTCCCGGCCACGAGCGGGCGGCTGAACAGCCCTTTGCTTTCCCCTCCTCCCCGGACCTCCCTGCAGTGGAGACCCAGCCGTGTGCTGTCAGCCACTCTGAGGGCCTCCTAGAGTCCTCTGAGCACCTGCCCTCTACCTTCCTGGCCCCACCGCTGAGTGACACTGACCCTGACCCTGACCCTGACACCTCCTGCCAACAGCCGACCAAGCAGATGCGGCTCAAGAAGGCCGTTCACCTGAAGAAGCTCAATTTCCTCAAGTCACACAAACTGGCAGAGCGAGCATCCGAACCCAAGTCAGGTGACAGCTTACCCAAGGGGATGGAATCCACCGGTGAGAACACGGGAGAGAACACCAGCAGCCACAGCACAGAAGCAGAGGCAAACAGGGACCTCAGCTCCAAGGCGCCCCACAGTGGCCCGGAAGCGGGGGTGCCCAAGGTACCGGCCGCTCTGGAGGAGCAGTCCCAGAGCCTGCAGCCCCAGAGGCAGTACGCATGCGAGTTGTGCGGGAAGCCTTTCAAACACCCCAGCAACCTGGAGCTGCACAGGCGGTCGCATACAGGTACGCGGACCTGCAGGCTCTGGAAGGAGGATCGCGGGTGTGCGGCACCCCTGCTGTGCCTGCTCCACCCCCCCTCGCTCTCGAAGTCATCGGTATCTGTAGATGAAACTCCAGGTCGTGGCGGTGCACACCTGTCATTTCAGCATGGTTTAGGAGGCTGAGGCCGGAGGGTCTGGAGTTGAGACGAGCGTGGTCTACATAGTGAGTTCCCACCCAACCTGAGTGCACAATGAGACCCTGCCTCACACACACACACACCCCCACAAGAAAACGAGAGACCTTTAGCTACTTTTCACTGTATAATTTTGGTGATGTATCTTAAAGATCTAGAAATGGTTTTATAGAAATTCTTTAAAAAGATGACAGACTTCATTACTTTTTCTGTTTTCCTTTGTTTTTTTAGGTACCGGAAATCAGACCTAGAGCAGCACATGGGTTAGGCAGGTACTCTACCACTGGCTATGTTCTTGCCTTTTTTTAAAGTTTTGATCAGGCTCTTGCTAGTTTGTGTACACTGCCCTCAAACACAGGAGCCCCTGCCTCAGCCGCCTGTGTAGCTGGAGTCACAGACATGTGCCACCACACTCGGCCACGGTGGCACCCTTTCCATCAGTGACTGTTTTATGTGATAAACTGTCTCATCTCTAAAAAGTTCAGGCAGTTATTTTGATACACTCAGGTTGTCTAAAGCAGATAAGCTTTGTTTAGTTGTTAGTTTAGTTGTTAGTTTATTTAGTTTCTTTAGAGTTAGATAAAGCTTATTTTTGTGTTTTGTTTTGTCTTTGGTACCGGGGATTGAATTCATGACCTCATGCTTACCAGGCAGGTACTTACACCACTGAGCTAAATCCCTCTCTATTTAGCTTATTTTTTTAAAAATATAACATAGGTTAACTTAGTTTGGAAATTCTAAAAGTTCTCCAGGAAGTAATTTGAATATCTGATTTGAAAGATAGTGATTTGGGAGGGAGGAGTTAAACTTTTAAATAAGAATTAGTTTATTTGATATTTTCAAATAAAAATTTCATTTTGAACATTGAATGTTCAATGTTTCATTATCTTAATTATTTCCTTCTCCCCTTTCCCAAAAGGTTTTTAGAAGTATTGTACATGTGCAAGGCTCTGGGCTCAGTCCTCAGTACGACCAAGAATAAAAAGGTATTACACAAAATATCCTCATCACCTTGTAGAATACCTGCAATTTACCTTCCCTCCTATAACTCAGCATGACTTTACATGCGTCACAAACTAGCTGTGACAGCATGTGGCAGGATGTCTCCCCAGCCCCGAGTTTATGGCGTTCGTGTAACTGCGTTTACTGACACAGTGTTCTCTGGGTGCTGTGGAGCCCCACTTTGCTGAGGTAATTACCTCCCCAGTAGGCTGTGGGAGATTTCATTAGTATTTGAGGAAGCCCTTTATAAATTTTAGTGCACTTGAATACTAAGTATTATCTTTATTACTGCTAGTTCAAAATTATTCCATTTGAAAGTATCTATTACAGATTTAGTTTTGCTGTGAAAGAAAACACTTTCTGCCTCCTTAAATTTCCTGTGGCCTGATGACAAGTATTCATGTGTCGCAGTCACTTGTTTCCAGTTCACCACGCCGAGGAATCATCGGCATAGCCCATAGCAGAAGCTTGCCAGGGCCTCAACTTCTAAAAGTATTGTAAGGGGCACCTGAGACCATACGGCTAAGACCCACACAGGATCATTAGCCTTGGTCAAGAGTTTGGGTGACTGGCGACCTCTCTTTTCTTAAATTCTAGTCTTTTAACGGGGACTTTATCATTGTAAGCCCAGAAACTTCAGTCCCAAAATACACTTGTAATGTGATTATAGTCATTCAGGGCCAAGAAAACCATTAGACATTTTCAGGAAAAACTCAGTAAGGGGAGCCCAGCGTGAGCCCAGAAAGCTGCCAGGCAGTTTCTCCCAGGTGGCGAAGCCATAGGAACACAGCAGGGAAGGAGACACGTGTGACTGTGCGTTTTAAAGAGGGTCCTAACAGAACCTTTTGCCCAGGAAGGTGGGTGTCCTCAGTCTGTCCGTAGGGTGGTGTAAGGATGGGCAGCGCCCTGGGCTAATTTCTGCAGGCCCCCAGCACAGCTGTGCTTCTTGTGGCAGCATGCTGCTGCCCGCCCTGTGCCACCCCACCCAGCAGTGCAGTTCTTGCTGTAGTCAGAGGAGGCGGCAGACCGCGGGTGCTTCTCCCGCTGGAAAACCCCATTTCCTCTCATGAACACAACTGCTCGGAGACCGGAGACTGCAGTGGTGGAGGGCGTTGGTCCCATGGCTCGTGTTTCAGGAGGTCCCACTGCTGGGGCTCCAGGATCTGCTGTGAGCGGGTTTCCTTGCCTTAGGAGTCGGCAGTCAGATGAGACCTCGCTGAGGGAGAAGACCGTGTCCAAACCTGGCTGTGCTCTTAGTGCAAATAAGTGCGTTGTGTTGCACACACCACAGCTTCATATTTGGAGAGCAGCGTGATTTGTTTTGAGAGAAGAAAGCATATTGACTTCACTTTTATCCTCTATAAATCTCGGGGAGAGACGTAAGTCTAAGGATTAGAGGTTCTGTGCCAGGGGTTTGGCTCAGCAGCGTAAGTGCTTGCCTAGAAAGCACAAGGTCATGAGGTCGATCTCTGGTGCCAAAAAAACAAAAGGATTAGAGATTCCTGTTGTCCTTCTGTGGGGTAAAGGTGCACTGGGCAGCATTACTGTGAAGATGAATGCTGATTTTACAAACTTGTTTTGTTTTCCTTTTAGGTGAGAAACCTTTTGAATGTAACATTTGTGGGAAACATTTCTCTCAGGTGGGAATACTCTTATTTGCTGTTAATAATTGGAAACCTGAAACCCAGGTTATATTTTAACTCAGTGTTTATTTTTTGTACAAATAAGATACACTTTTATACAAGAGAGACCTCAATAATATCTGTAACTTAAAGACTTCAGAGTAAATTAGGAGATACTTTTCAAGAAATTGAAGTTCATGCTGGTTTCTAGTTCCCTGGCTGGGGTGGCATCTGCTGTCTGTGTGAATTCTCTCACCTTTTCCTCTGTCCGAGTGTGGCGAGCATGGCTGCAGTGCTGGTATGGTTTGTCTTCTTTTTTGTGTGAATGAAGTTCCTAGAGTGCCTTGCTGTGATTTCCCAGGAGGTTGCAGATCATGCTGGGCTAGGTCCAGGGTGAACAAAAGGTTTTCTTATTCTTCCTGGGACCACAGATTTTAGGGTGCTGGGAAAAATAAGAGTAAACGATGATGTCTACCCCCTGCCCTTACTGCTCTTTCTGCTGACTTCATTAAGGCCAGTTGGGGTGTTGCAGTTCACTTTCTCGTGCAGCATTTATTATTGGCAGGCACTGTGCTAGGCACTGGACAGAAATATAGAGATTGCATATTTTGTAGAAAATGTCCAAAGTGATTGCCTGGCTTTCGGGCACCTGCCTGTCTGATGTAGGCGGTCCCTCTGTCCCCACCCATGGCCAGGCCCTGGCTCCCAGGTGAATGGACAGTTGGCAGCTGCCCCCTGGATGGGAGCACAGCTCCACAGAGGGCAGTGGCTGGTTCAGTGCTGACCCAGCATGTGCCACACAGCCTCAGCAGTGCGTGCCAGTGCCACTCACCCCAGGAGTGGTAGCATGATGGCAGGTCCTAAGGGGCATGGAATTAGTGGGCGCCCTTGTGCCATGCACTCCTCACCCAGCACTCCAACTTCCCCCTTATCCATGCCTTTGGGATCAGTTCCACCTCCATACCCCAGACTTGAGGGCTTCACTGACGCTTGTGTATCCCCAGCACTGAGTCGAGTCCTAACCTAGCATTCTTCCTGTGCGTGACCAGCCCTGTCCCCGCAACAATCAGGCTGTGAGGGCTAGGGCCCAGTCTCAGACTCATCAGGATGCCTTATGCCTGGGCAGGTTCAGCCCAGTGCTGACCCCACCCACACCGTTCTGCTGGGGACCCTCCTCCTTCCTGCCGGTGGCCTGGGGTCAGGTTGGAGGCCTGCCTGTGCCAGGCTTGCTGTCTGTGAGCTTGCGTCTGCCACCAAGGGTATGAAACTGCTAACCTCGACAGAGGTAATGAGATGCCTGTTCCACAGCATAGTCTGGGGAGTGTCACTCTTCCTTCTCCTGTCACCTCCCTGCCCCACACTTCCACCTTATCACCCTGCTGAGGCTGAAGGGCTCACAGCCTGGGTTCCTGGCCGCAGGTAATGAGCAGTCACAGCATCTCTGATTCCTGAAACCGGGAGTTACCATGTCAGGTGCAAAGCCCAGTATGAAAACCCCTTCCATGGTCACTGTGATGACACTGCCGTGCCGTGCCGTGCCGTGCTGCTCCAGAGCCTTTCGTGGCTCATGCTGGAGACCCCAGGAAAAAGGAGTCAGGATCCTGCCCCCCTTCTCCGCCGTGGCACCCTCCAGGATGCAGATCCTCTGGTTCGGAGGGCGCCCAGTGTCACAGTTCTAAATGCATTTTTCCGATGTGCAGACACGCCGGGGAGACCCCTGCTCCCAACCCGCTCAGCAACTGTCCTCCTAACTAGCCAGGCAGGCCTGTCTTGAGCAGACACCCTCTGCCTTTCTTCTGGGTCAGCGCCTGAGTCTGTTAGGTAGCTTTAGAGCTGCATTTTTCAGATTTATACTCTATTTTCCTAGTCAAATGATGAAAGTTTTGCAGACAAGGACAGCTATGAAAACACTTTTCAGTGTCCCTGTGTCCATGAGCTGTGCCATGTGCCGGGAGGGGACAAAGTGAACAAGGCCTCAGTTTATCGCTGAGAGGAACAAATAGCTGAGTAGTGAGTGAGAACACCGTCAGGGGCCGTGCTGTGCAGAGCGCACGTAGGAGCAGGTGCTACCCCGGTGCCAGGCTGAGGCTGTGCCCAGCAGGCCAGGCAGGCTGGCAGCTTGTGCCCCAGGCATGCCGGCCAGGAGCGCCTGCCCCCCTCCTGCTGGCTCCTTGCTGCACATGGCCTGCCAGGGTGCGCTTTCACAGGGGCAGCTTCCTAAAGACTTTCCCTATGAAGATGTGAAAGAAAATACTTCCCAGGAAGAAGCCCCGCCCCATGCGCTGAGAACACAGTCTCTGGTGGGGTTAGTCTTTCATTAGAAGTGACTTGCACTGTGGCCCCTAAGCTGAAAATGGCTCATGTGGCCCTAAACCGCAGGGCGGGCAGACACGTTACTGGAACCTTCGCTGCTGGCTGCCGTCCTGTGCTGTGCCCGTGTGAGCACCCAGGTTGCCCAGTGCCCCCAGGACAGAGCCAGGGGAGGAAGCCGTGGCAGGTGCAGATGGATGGTTCTGGGAGGCAGAGGCAGCCTCGAGGGTCAGGGCTCCAGGGCCCCACGCCATGCCCAGGGGAGCCACGAAGCCAGGGGAGGCAGCTGCATGGACTCGGGACTGCAGGTGTAAGGAACAGGCCCAGGGGACCCCTCCTCCCAGCCGTGGCAGAAGTGCAAAAATATAGCTCTCAGAGTGCGCCGAGCCTCCCGCCTTCTCGTGTCCCTGGTCAGGTGGCCTTTGATAGTTTCTTCCTAGAAAACAGATGCTCTACCAACGAGCAGTGGCAGGCGAAGACCCAGTTAGAATTCTAGCCGATGTGCCCCTGCACCCTGGTACCCATTCCTGATTGATTGTTATCAATAGCCGTTCTGTTAAAAGTCTCGGCCTCACCAAGCTCTGCCAAATTCTTTGTCTTTAGTTATTGAAAATCAGCATTAGTTTTTGCACTGCTGCATTTACCGTAGCCATAAACGTAGCCTCTGCCTCAGTGCTTCCCCGGCCTGGCAGACGCCATGAATCCCCACAGGCGGCAGGTTTCGGACCGTGAGTTTCTAGTCACCGGGGATGTCAGCTCCACTGGCAGACCTGCGACCCTAAACCTCCTCCGGCTCTCACTTGAAACACAGTTTGCAGATTAAAAGGTGCAGTGACTGGGTGTCCTTCATTCTTGCTGCCGGCTCTGCTGTGTTATCACCCGTGGTACAGCTGCTTATTTGTAGGGGCCTTTTTTCCTTTTTGTGACAAGGAACACTATAAAAAGTTAAATGAGGAAAATGACAGCCGGAGACTGCTGAGTTAGAGCAGTGGAAGGTTTTGTTTCTCAGTCCTAATTGGAAACATCACCCAGTACTTTTTAAATTAATACCTGAGGCCTTGGTAGTTTTAATTCTGCTCTTCTTTAGAACACTTAATATTGATCTCTTGATTCATACATAGAAATCTATTTGGTGATCTCCATGTCAGTGTTGCTCTTTGCAAAGCCCTGCTGGCTTCAGAAATTAGGGACACAGAAGGCCCTGCCACACTGTGATGCTCCTGGTTTGCATTTTTGCGCAAAGGTTAAAATGACGAACCTTCCTGGCAGAGTGTGAACTACTGTCCTGCCGGGGAAACGCTTTCAACCAGCGTGGCTCCTTCGTGAACAAAATCGCGTTCTTCGGGGGAAAAAACCAATGCTGTCATGAATATGGAAATAAGCATGTACAAGTGATTTTTACTTTTTTGAAATGACAGTGCACATAGATGATCCAAATACATCAAGATCCGTTTAAGATAGAGATGTGGGGACCACAGCCGCCTCCCCTGGGCGCCTGCGTGTAGCAGAGGGCTGGGCAGGGGCAGCACCGCGCTGGCCCTGCCACTTGGCCCACGGCGTCTCCTGGGCCGTGCCTGCTTCTGCATTTGAGGTGGGGCTGGAGCCTGGCCAAATCTGTCTGTGGATTTGTATGACTTAAAAAAGAGAAAGGAAAGAGAAACCTTTGGTTACGGGCGTGCTCTTCTTCTCTCTCCGCAGGCAGGTAACCTTCAGACTCACCTCCGCCGGCACTCTGGGGAGAAGCCCTACATCTGCGAGATCTGTGGAAAGAGGTCAGTGCCTCCTCCGTGTCCCGTCGCTGTCACACGAGGGCACCTGCAGCCTCACAGAGCACAGGGACAGCCACACCCTCGGGCCCTTCATGTGACATGCGGTAGTCAGGGGAGAGGTGAATTCAGAGACAGGAGATCTAGGCCAGGAGTCTCAGGAGGCTCCTGCATGAGGACTTTCACTCATTCCAACAATGTCCGTGGAGGTAGACAGTGTCTCCGTGGAGGGGACGTCTAGAGGGGAAACCAGGCGTCAGGAGGAAGGGCGGCAGAAGTAGGCCTGGATCTCGGGCCCATAGCAGGTGTGAGCAGGCTGGCATCTGGCACTGGGCCTTGCCAGGTACGTTTTACAGGCCTGGCCCAGACTCCAACCCCACAGCCAGAACAGGTGGGGGCAGCTTGAGTCCTCTGTGCATACCCAGCCCTCCTGGGGGCACAGGCCGCAGCTCACCCCACACCTCACACCTGGCTGCTTTAGGGCTCAGGTGCTGCTGTCTCACCATGGACAGTGAGTGACACTGGACTGACAGTGGCCAGGACAGCCGTCATGGGCTGGGCAGGCGCCCCACTCCTGTTTGTCACTCTGCATTCATCTACTGCCAGCTGTCTGCTTGGTGCTGTGCAGATGCTCTGCCTCCCGAGCACTGGGGTCAGAGGTGGCACAGCCCAGTGGCACCCACAGCCCTCGCTGCCACACACCCAGGGCTCAGTTCACAGCTCCCTGCTGCCTGTGGTAGGGGACAGGACAGGGGCATTGCTGAGCCAACTGTGACCCCTGTTCTGCCGTGGCTGTCTAAACCCTAAAAGCCAAAGTCGGGTCGAAGGTCATCGGCCCAGGCCGGGGGGCAGGGACCAGCTGCCACTTTCCCCAAGGGCTCCCCAGTGCCGCCTTCTGTAGTTTTAAATCTGAAGCATCTGAATTTCCTGTAAAATCATCTCTGCACATAGCGGCTTCCTCCAGACCAGAGCACGCTCTCCTGTTGCACACAGGAAGCAGCCCAGACTTCCACACCCAGGGGCCAGGTCGGGTGCTGGAACCCATCAAGGTAGTGACCATCTCCATACTCGTTCCCTGCCAGGGAGACCCCACAGCAGTGTGGGGTCAGCTAGGTGAGGTGGCAGTTGTCACCTGGTGTGCAGCAGTGCCTTCTCCCTGTCCGTTCTTCTGTGTCCCCCTCACAGGGCTGGGTGTGGTGACCCCAGGAGGTGAGACGGGCTTGTTCTGTGGAGCGGCTAGGGGAGCAGGGTGCAGCTTCCTTGGGGCCTGTACAGCCTGCTGTCCCGAGCCCCTGCGTGCCTGTCACCACGCTGGGGATGGCATCCCTGTCCTCCGCACTGTGCAGCTAGCTCCTCTGCGTGTCTTCTTAGCCCATAAGGAAGTGGTGCTCAGCCGTGAGGTGTCTGGTCTTGTGCTGGATCAAACTTGATAAAACCAGACAGGAACACGCTTTAAAAACGATTCCCGCCTCATTTCCTACCCTCCTTACCCAAGAGAGAGAGCAGGGAAGCGTTTCTTGTGGATCGAGCCACCGTGACTCCCTGTGGAGGCAGTGGGGCAGGGGAGCGCTCCCCTCGACGGCCCCGTGTGGAAGACCCTGTCTCTTGCTACCTCTTAGCTGAGTTCTCTGAGTCCCTCCCAGGTTTGCGGCCTCAGGCGATGTACAGCGTCACATCATCATCCACTCGGGGGAGAAGCCACACCTGTGCGACACCTGCGGCCGAGGTGAGGCTGGGCGTGCACCCCGCCCGCCCTGTCCCAGAGACACTTGGCAGCGGGCGCCGCCACCCCTGCTCACCCCCCGCTGCCCCGCAGGCTTCAGCAACTTCAGCAACCTGAAGGAGCACAAGAAGACACACACGGCCGACCAGGTGTTCACCTGCGACCAATGCGGCAAGTCCTTCAACATGCAGCGGAAGCTGGCGAAGCACAGGGTGCGGCACACGGGCCAGCGGCCCTACAGCTGTGCGGCCTGCGGTGAGTGCAGGTGGGCGGGCGGGCTGTCACATGCTGTCCTGTCCCAGGTGAAGAGCAGGTGGCACAGGTGGGCGCTCCCGTACCTGCTGGCCCCAACACTGGAGCAGAGAGCGGACTGTCCAGGCGCTGCATGGGCAGGGGCAGCCCCCTGGGGGGGTGTAGCCATTCCCCCCAGGTGTGCCTCTGGGAGTGCAGGGCACACACGGCAGGGTTGGGGGTGAGCCCGTGGGCTCCTTGGTGTTGCATCTGGGATGTCTGCAAGGTCACACAGGACAGCCCCACAGGGCTTCAGTGCAGACAGGGCCAGGACACAGAGCCAGGTCACAACTGGGTTGGGACTTGTGCACCCTCAGCCTTGCAGAGGCTGCGCATGGCACACCCAGGACTGGGCAGCAGGTGGCGTGGGGTCTGGTGCATGGGTGCGTGCCGTGACATTCCTGGAGGTCTGCCTGAGCAGGTCCTTCTGCAGGAGGCGGAGTCCGTACCCACCGCCCTTCCCAGGGGCCCAGCGCAGCTGCAGCTGGTGTCACAACCCGGGTGAGAGCCGCGTCCTCGGCTGTCCATGCCGGCACGCAGTAGATCAGGCAGCCACGCGCCATCCAGCGCACTTGGAGAGTAGGGCTTCACTCACACTCGCAAACCTGAGTGCAGCCTCAAATCCCTAGTGTCAGAGACCCGTTCCAAATCGTTACCCGCAGGAGCCATGACTGCTCCAGGCAGGGCTACACAGGGAACAGAGGGAGGCGCTCCACCCCCACGAGCCACAGCTCTGACCCCGTGGTCAGCTTTGGGGGATGGGGAGAGAGCAGCGCTGAGTGTTTTTGCCAGAAAGACTGGCGTTTTCACCAGGCTTAAGATAATTGTCGCGTAACATGGAGTGAAGCCATTTCCCGTGACACTCGGAGGGTTTCACGTGCTTGTCAAGCTGTGTGGCCTCCACCACATTCTCATTTTAGGGCCTTTCAGCACCCTAGCAGGCACCCTGTGCGCGGTAGTAGTTGCTCCCTTCCCCCGCCCCTACCACCCGTCCCCTCCTCGTGACCTGCCTGTCCCAGGGCTTTCTGGTTGGGGTCATGCGGGCAGGGTCTTAGCTCTCCTCCACCGCACACGTCCAGATCTTTGTGGACGGTGTTTGCATGGCCTGAGCTCTGGTTTTCCCGCGGCGCAGACGGGCTCTCTGTAGACAGCTGGCCTCGCACTTACCAGACCTCTTCTTGCTCCAATCACGGCACAGTCCCCTGCAGTCGCCCCCTCCCCTTCTTCACCTCCTCTCCTGACACCCACGTGCTTTTCTCATCCTAGTCTGGGCAGCCATCTCCTTGGGGGGCCTGGGCTCCCACCACCTTGCCAGTGAGCTCTCCCAGTGGCGTTGGAGAGGCAGTGTCAGGCGGAGCCTCCACCGTGCCCTCTGCATGGTGGGGACCAGGACGCCCAGCCCCATGTGCCAGTCACAAGGGAGAAGCACCTCCCTCCTGTCCTTTCCAGCTGCACTTGGTTCTGACTCAAACTCACACCCGCGGAGGGCCCTGAGATTGTCCGCTCTGCCCAGTGGTGCCAGCTCCAAGGGTGTCCTGAAGACACAGGAAACAGAGACAGAGGCTTCTGTGCCAAGGTGCCATGTGCTGCGCTGCAGGTCTCGGCAGCCAGGCTGAGCGCTGCACAGTTAGGAAGGTTCCAGGCCAGCAAGCAGCGTGCACCTGAGCACAGCGCACAGGCTACACATGAGCCTGTGACGCCATGTCACGCACACAGGCAGAGTGCACACGGAGCACAGACAGAGATCTGGGAGGGCGGCAGGGCACCCCGGGGTTGAAAGCCAGGGGTTCTTAGCCACCGACTGCCAGAGGCTGACATGTGGATCGACAGAGCGGGCAGCTCAGGGTGGTGCCTTGGAGCTGGGAGGCACCTCGTACTCAGACCCTTCCTAAGCAGTGGCGACCTCAGGGAGTGAGTTAGGGTCACTTCTCGTCTCCCTGCCTAGCCGAATGGCAGCACCAGACCTGGGCACCTCTCAGGACGCCCTGAGCCCGTGGTCTCACCTCTCCTTAGGAAGGCACTGTCCCGAACACCGCGCTGGGATGGTGGCGTTATTCTCCCACACCGGCCTCCGCCTCCCCTTCCTTTTTTCCAGGGCGGCCCAGGACCACCAGATACTCAGTCCCTGTGGGGAGGGCACCCCTTAGCCACAGCCCACGGCCACTCCCCAAGTCTAAGAAAAACCACAGCCCATCTGGTCCCCCACACTGCACCCAGCCTGTTCCTCAGAGGGTCACTTGGCCCGGCTGGGGCAGGATACACGGCCCACACACACCCTGCTGCTCTGAGCAGGGACGCCTAGCAGACCCCAGGAAAATCCCGACACTGGGCCCCCTGGGAGCACGTGAGAACCCAGACAACTCCACACAGCTCAGGGACTGACCCCACCGGGACACCCGGGGCTCGCCCCGCACGCACCCCGCACAGGAACAAGGGCACAGGCTGGAGGGGTGTGCTGCTCTGTTACAGGTGATTCCTGCTCGACCGTGTGCTGCCGCCGGAGCCCGAGCTTCCCTGCTTTCTCTCCTTCTGGAGACAGGGTCTTGCTAAGGGACTGTGTTGCCCAAGCAGGGCTCAAATGTGCCATTCTCCAGCCTCGGCCTCCCAGAGCTCTGGGGTGCCAGGCCTGCACCGCTTGCTGGGATAGGGGAGCTTGTTTCTGTGTTAGCAGGTTGGCTGTGAGGCTGGGGAACACTGGAATGAAAGGGATGGGGGCTGCGGGTCCCACCGGCCATCAGCAGTGGACACGCTGGCTGCAGGTAGCGCGAGTGCTGGGGGAGTCCAGAGCGGAGAGGCCCCTCCCCAGGTGCCCCAGCGGGTGGCAGCTCCTAGCGCCCCTCTCTGTCCCTGCAGGGAAGTGCTTCGGGGGCTCGGGCGACCTGCGCAGGCACGTGCGCACGCACACCGGGGAGAAGCCCTACACCTGCGAGATCTGCGCCAAGTGCTTCACGCGCTCCGCTGTGCTGCGGCGCCACAAGCGCATGCACGGCAAGGCGGGCGGCGACGGCAGCCCCGACGCGCTGCGGGGACTGGGCCGGGCCGTCGAGGTGCCCGACGCGGACAGGTCGCGGAGCTCGGACTCCTTCTCCCAGGACGTGGCCGGGACCTTGGTGCCGGGGCCGGGCAGACTCCCCAGCCACACGCCCGACGCCTCCGTGCCAGAGTTCGAGGGGCATCCTGCGGGCAGCGGCTACTGTAAGCTGCGTGCTGTGGTCCCCGCCCAGGGCGCGGGCGTGCAGGAGAAAGCGAGTCCCAGCCTGGAACCCGGCAAGCTGGCCCCGCCGCCCGCCTATGCCTACGCGGACGTGGGCGCCCCTGCCAGCGGTGAGCCGCTGCAGGCGGACAGCCTGTGCGCCATCCGCTCCTCGCTGGCCGCCCTGGACAACCACTGCGGGGATCCGCTGGGCGGCCGCACGGCTCCCGCCACCTACAGGGCCTCGGAGGGCCCGCTCTTCTCCAGCGTGACGCTCTGGGGGCTCGCCATGAAAACGCTGCAGAACGAGCAGGAGGAGCTGGAGCAGTGAGCCACCCGGACAGCGGCCCCGGGCCTGAGCCGGACACGGGAGCGCCGGGCACCACACACAGGGGCCTTTACTGCAGCCATAGGGATTCAGATGGTATTCCCACAGGACTGAAATTCATAGCGTTTGTATTTTAAAAATTCACACAAATTCTATTTGTATATGAAACTCCTAATTTAATTTGAATAAATGAAACTTGGTTTTCTAGTATGTTTTATCCAGCATTTTTGTGAATCTGAAGGCCAGAGTGGCATAAAAAGCAACGTCAGCCCACAGACCCTGAGTTTGACTCTCGGTGTTGTCAAAGAATAAACAGAAAGCAAAACCCTTGCCGGCGAGCCGGGCTGCCTGCAGCGGCCTCCGCCCCGCACGGGGCTCTGTGCAGCCGTGCCGGGGAGGCTCCTCCAGGCTGCTTTGCACAACGGCCAAGGCCCAGACTATCTCGTCTCCTACTTAGGGAAACCTGCCCCGTGTCTGGCCGGGACAGGGCTTCTAAACGTGTATGTGCTGTGGACAGAAATAGGACTAACGTTCCCCAGCGCCGTGGGTCCCGTGACCCCACCATGTGGCTGTCGCCGTATCTGCCCATCTCCAGTGCTGTGTCCCAGCTGCCAACCCGCATCCCACGCGGAACCCTTCCAGACTCTGCCCACTCCATTCCTCTGCTACCCAGACTAAACCCCCAAGAGCTGCCCACTTCCCCTGACGGCTGGAAGAATAAGAGTCACATGGGCTGAGGTAACTATCGTTTTCCCCAGTGTGGCCCTTACATCTGGAGGCTTCTCACTGAGCCACATCCCCAGCCCTTGTGGTTTTCTTTTCTTTCTTTTTTTTTTTTTTTTTTTAATTTTGAGACAGGGTCTCCCTAAGTTACCCAGGCTGGGCTTGGATAGGATCTTCCTGCCTCGGCCTCCAGTGCTATAGGTTCACTTACCACACCAGCTTTGAGGTAACTATTATGGAATAAAACCACTTGATGTGGATAATAATTTGATTTTGTGGAATAAAACCTTAGGGGAAATATTCAAAGCAAAGCCTTCCTTCCTTGGTCACACCATACCCAAAGCCATACTCTTAAAAAAAAATTCTCAGGGGAGGTGGCTATGTGTGGATGTGCCCTGGACAGCAAGTTATGGGGTAATGGCCCAGGCCTTTGTCCAAGAATATGTGTGTGCATGTGCGTGCCTGTGTGTGTGTGTGTGTGTGTGTGTGTGTGTGTGTGATGCCCACACACATCACTGACCCCAGTCAGGAAGGAGAATGGGTAATGGCCCAGTTCCGCCCCTAGGTGGCAGTGACATATGCCCTTCTCTCTGGTCTTTGGTGTCCTGACTGGAATTTCAACTCCACTGCTCTCTGATTCCCCATGAAGAGCGTGACACCTTCCTACTACCCAAGAATCTAAAAGTGCCGAGCACTGCTTTCAGGAGAAACCTGGGAGACAGGCCCAGAGTATCAGAAACTCCCCAGCACTGGAAGGCACCTTAGAAATTCCTTCCACTGGGCGAGCTTCCTGTGAGCCAGCTGGAGGCTGGGTAACCAGCCAGTGCTGATTCAGTGGGTCAGGACAAGGGCCCAGAAGCTGCCCACTAGCAAGTTCCCCAGGAGCTGCAGAGGCCAGAGGTGCAGGGCAGCAGGTGGACAGCTCTGACCTGGGTTAAGGCCTTCATCACATGGACGCCCTGGCACATGAGCTGACGCGCCCAGTAATCACAGTAGCAGAGACAAGCCCTGCCCCTGGGTACCCGGTGTGACACAGATCTGTGCATTTAAAACTCATCAGAGCCCTGTGAGAAGGATTGTGTGGGGAAAGCTACCCCATGAGAGGCCAAGGACCTGACCCAGCCAGGAAGGGACTGCTAGGTCCCAGTTCCCCTGCTGGCTGAGAAGCAAAGGCCAAAGCTAGGCTCAGACCCAGCGGATAGAAGGCTGGGCTCCTGCGGGGTGGTGGACGGGTCCAGTGGACACTTGCGAGGCTGGGATATAACTCCACGATAGAGCTCTTGCCTAGCATGCCCAAGGTCCTGGGGCCCATGCAGCACTTAAACAAACAAACAAAAAACTTGCTGTTGCAACATATATGAAACTTGAAACTCTCCTTCCTGAAGCAGTTAGATCTTCCGCACTGCCGCAAAACACCTGAGATAAATCCACTAGGAATGTGACTTACTCTGCTTTGGTGGTATTGGAGATTGAGCTCAGGGCCTCACACATGCTAGGCAAGTGCTCTACCACTGAGCTCGCCGGGAGCAGTGGCACAGGCCTATCACTTCAGTGCTCTGGAGGACTGAGGTAGGACTGCAGGTTTAAGCCCAGCCTGGGCAACCTAATGACTTAGGGAGGCACTGTTCCAAATAAAAAGCAAAATAAAGCGTGGGGGTTGGGGATGTAGTTCAGTGTAAGGCCCTGGGTTCCCTCACCAGGATTTAAAAAAAAAAATAAAGGCAAAGAGAAAAGTTTTAAATTGGGTATGATGTTGCACACCTGCAGTCCTGGTTGCTGAGGAGGCTGAGGCAGGAGAAACACAAGTGTGAGGACAATCTGGGCAACTTAGTGAGATCCTGTCTCAAAATTGTAAAGTAACAATACAGGCTCGGGGCTCAGTGGTAGAGCACCTGGCCCGGGAGCACGAAGCCCCGGGCGGGATGGGGGCGGCAACTCCTCTGGTCCACCTCCCCGCTCTGCGTTTCTCGTCTATGTTGCTTGGACTCAGGACACTGCTTGCACAGTCACTGTGTGTGACGCCAGAGGAGGAAAGGGCCCTTCTGGAGCAGCACTCGCCCTGCAGGACACAGCCAGACCCGGGTATCGGTCAGCACCGATGCCAGTGCCGGCCCCGCCCGGGTGCAACCGCCCTGCAGCAGGCGCTGGAGGCGGCCGCAGCACCAGCCACGTCCGGTCAGGCTCCATCGGTCAGCTTCCCGTCACTGTGACAAAATACCTGCGGCAATCAGAGTGCCAAGAGGAAAGGGCGCTCTTGGCTCCTGGGTCCAGCCATCCCGGTCACTTGGCCTTGCTGCTGTGGGACCTGTTCGCTCAGCATTCAGTACCAGCTGGAGAGGGAAGGGACAGCTCACCAGCTGGTGCCGGAAGGAGAGCAGAAGGGGCGGGACTGAAGGGGCCCTGAGACCACGCCCCTTGCCTCACTTCTGCCACTGGCCCCGCCTCCCAAAGGCTCCACCCCTCCCGAAAGCGCCCAAGGTGACCCGCTGAGACCCACCGATTGGGGGAAGTTCCAGGTCCAGACTGAGCTTCTGCCCTCATCCCCTCCGGGCGCCTTTTCTTTTAGATGACTTAAATTCCAACAGTTGGACAACAGAGAAAATACAAATAAGGAAAAAAGGAAACAAAGACTTCACCCAGAGGCTGCTGCCGAAGATAAATACGACTCCAGGCCTCGTAGGAACAGCAGCGGCTGAGCCCCGGGCCTTTGCACAGCCCATCCTGGACGGCAGATCCAGGCAGCCCGCTCTGGCAGCGTCCCGTCCACGCCCGGGTCTCCCTGCGCAGCGGCACGGACGGCGCGCCCGGCCTGGCTGCGGGGAGCGCGCTGTCCCCTTTGTCCAGCTCTGCTGACCTCCCCGTCCCAGCTCCAGCGCGGGGCTCCCGCCCGGATTCCTAGCCCGTGACGGTGCAGCCGCCTCGGCTCAGCGCTCTGCCCAGCAGGTGGCAGCATCGCCACTCACAGAACTGGGCGGCGAGGAAATCCAGGCGTTGCCGGCCTGGGGCCCTGCAGAGGACACCGCTGCCCCGCACGCTGGTGTCCCGGAGTCCCTCGAGAAGACTGGGTCAGCGTGCCCGGGAAGGGGTCCCTGGCTTGTTACTCTCTGACCTTGTCCAGGGCTGTCTCGGTCCCAGACACCAGCGTCTCCACGCTGGGGACGCCCTGGCCTCTGCCCTCAGCGCTCAAGAGTTGGGGACAGCTGACAGCTGCGTGCCCTCGACCAGGTTCCTCGGGTTCTGGGTCTCTGGCTACAGAAAGGGCTTTTGACTGATCAGAAAGGGCATGCACCATCAGACCCTTCCCAGAAGTTTAAAAATGACTAGGCGCAGGGAGCCTTGAAAACTACTGTGCAGCGTGAAAGGTGCTGGCCCTGCATGACCCTGGCCTCCTGAAGGTCCCAGCCAGGCACCCGGGGGGACAGGAAGCAGATGAGTGGCTCGGAGCTGGGGACAACGGGAGTGGGAGATGACTGCTTGCCGGGCACAGTTTCTGTTGAGGTGACGACCGTGCTCCTCCCTGGCCCTGGGTGTGTGTGGTGAAGCCCTGACCCTCCCGAGACTGCATTTGGTGGGGGGGGGAGGCTTCCAGGAGGTATGGAGGTTGATGGAGCCCTGGAGTGGGGCTGCCTCTTCCACCCACCCTCTCTCTGTCCCTCTCACTCCCTCTGGGACTTGCATCCTCCAGAGGGGTGGAGGCACCTTCCTTGAAGCCCCTGGCTAGAGGCATCTCAGTCAACACCATCCACACAAAATGCAGCTGCAGTGTGCCCTTCAAAGTGGGGAAAGGTGGGGCGCTGGGAAAGCAGGTGGCAGCCAGCAGGCCGCCCTGGTAAGTGGCTGTGGCCCCTCACGCCGCGGCCGCCCCAGGGTGAGAACCATATCAGCATTTCCTGAGCTCTGCACCAGGTTGGAACTTGGGGTGCTGGGAAAACAGGCAGCCAGCTCACCGCTCTGGTGGGCGGCTGTGAGCCTTCCCGTGCTCAGGCAAAGAATCAAACATCCATCTCACCCCCCCAGCAAGTGAGAGCTGGAGATCTGAGCATCTCTTGCGAGTTTGACTATATGCGATATAGCAGATAAGGGGGATTTTCTTCTGCCATCTCGTTGAAGGCAAATATTTTTATCTCTGTTTTGCTCTGTTCTGATCACTGGTATTGTTCTATTCAATATTTTGCTTTTATAATTTCGGTATTTCCTTTGATATTGCTCTGCCTGATTGAAGGAACAACTATTGTGAAGAAAACCAGATATATTATTGTGCCTATTGCTGTTGTCCCGGTAACCTGCTGTGAGGTTCTGTGCCAGTTTCACTGCACTGCCTCAGTTGGCTTTGTCCTGTCTTGTTCTGCTGTATTATACTACCTTCAAAATAAAATAAATAAAATATAATAAATAAGAAAAAATTTTAAAAAGTACATAACAACAAAACAGATCAGTAAGGTACTGAGCAACCTGAGACATGATATAACTAAACAGATAATGGACTAAAAAAGCAAAAGGAGGAAAAGAAAGTGCTCTAAAGGATATAACTCCATGTATGTTTAAGTGTGTAGGATTGATAACCATGTTGCTAAGTTTTTCTTGGATCAGTGAACAGAACTGTTTGCATCCTCACTGTTTGAATGTCCACTTTGTATGCTTTAATTTTGTAACTTGAACAACTATGTCCAAGAAGACAATATGTAATGTATCAACTAGTGATTTCTTACTGTTTATTTTTTTTGAAATTCTGTATTGTTTCTACCCTTTTTTTCTGTTTTGCTTTTTCCCTCTCTCTTTAAATAAGTTTTTTTTAAAAGTGGGGAAAGGTAAACTTGTGCTATGTCTGTTTCACCACAGCAAACACATTGATAAGGAACTGCGTCCTGAGGACCGAGTGGGTCCGTCCACCTGGCTGAAGCCAGCCTGACATGGCAGGGGCAGCGTGAGACTCTGATCCTGTTATGTTCTGCAGGGATCTGGGTGGAGTCCAGGGCCTTGTGGCTGCTGGACATGTGCTCTACCACTGAGCTGCACACCACACCTCACTTGTTTTGCTTTGTTTCATTTCATTTTATTTTGTTTTGAGAAAGGGTCTTGCTGGATTGCCCAGTCGGCCTCAGGCTTGGGATCCTAAGTCTCCAGCCTGGCCTGACTCTGCCAGCCCCCAGCCCACTCACCAGCAGAAGCACTAACTCAGCCCAGCACTCGGCCAACACAGGAAAGGAGATAAGATAGGACAAGAAAGTTCACAGGACCTGGAGACATCTGGAGATGCCTGGAAGTTTACCATGGACACTTCAAAGGACTTGGCCCACTGAGCTGCAAGATTGCCAGAAACCTTTAACCCAGGCATTCATCAGGAATCCCAACTAATGTTAGCCCCTGCCCTCTCTCCATCCCTATAAAAGGGGCACAGTTCTCTTTGTTCAGGGCAGGTCTTACCATGCTCTGCCTAAACCCAGGCATAATAAATTCCATTCCGTGTTGCCTTTACACAAGCCTGGTGGTCTTTGCTGGTTATTTATGTTATAGGAATCGTCCTGCCTCAACCTCCTGAGTAGCTGAAATTACAGGCATGCCCCACTGCCTGTTTTCTGCCTTTTGCTGGGGTGGCCCGCAGCCCAGGGCCAGCCTGCGTCCTCACCCTGGGGTCCCCTCTCCTCCTGCAGGCACTTTGGGTTAGGCAGCACAGCAGCCACGGGCATATGGTGCAGAGAGAAGCAGGCGCACTGCAGGTCAGTCTGTGAGGAGGGCAGCCTGGCGCATCCCCGCTGCAATCCCTGCTGCCTCACTTTCCTCTCGGCAAATGTTGTGATAACTGTGCCCATCTCGGGGGCTGCTGAGATGGTTAGAAGCCAGATCCACCCCGGGAGGAGGTAACTTGAGATTAACATGGACCTCACTCACAGTTCTCTTGTGGGGATGGCAGGAAAACGTGGATTTTGACCTCTTCTGCTCACAGCCAACTTGTTCAGCTCGGAGCACTGTCTAGAATAAAACACACAACAGAGCGTTCTGAATGGACAGTGGAGATGGATCTTACGTTAAACCAGATAATTTAGTTGCATTAGGCAGCTTTTCCATCACTGGGACCTTAATTCCTGACCCCAGCAATTTACAGCAGAGGTTTAATTTGGCTCATGGTTTCAGAGGATCAGTCTGCGGTTAGCTGGCTCCAAGGCAGGACATCCTGGTGGAAGTGCACGAGGGAGCAAAGCTGCTCAGTTCATGGTACCAGGAAGCCGAGAAGGGAAACAGCGCCAGGGGGAAGGGGCCGGGGCCCAGATCCAGTCCTTAACCAAAAACCGCACCACCACGCCCCATCCAGACACGCCCAGGAGTGTGCTTTACTAATCCCCTGGGAGGCTCCCAAGCCAGTCCAGTCACACAGTTAAGCTTACTCACCACATCAGTTAGTATAACTGCTAAAGTAACCGGTAACCATTTTACCTAAAACTCAAGCAAAGCTTGGTGATGTCATGTTAGACCTGCCCTGGCCCCAGACCTGTGGTTTGAAACCATGATTTCTGACCTTGCTGGGAAGTAGGCTCACTGCCGGTGCCAGGTGAAGTGAGTAGGGTGGGCCTCTGACCCCGAATCTCTGCGAGAGGAGGGAATTGGGAAATACAGATACGCCCACAGCAAGAACACGGTGTGTCAGCAAAGGCGGGCATGGCGGGTTAGACCCACAAGCCAAGGAACCCAGACTGCCAGGCACCAGCCCTTGGAGGGAACCAGCCTGCCCGTACCTTGACCTTCAGCTTCAGTTTCTGGAGTGATGGGAGAGGAGCTGGTGTTATTTAAGCCACTCACTCTCTTTCACTACTTCGTCATAGCTCCCGGAGCAAACCAAGTTACTCATGCTTCCAAGACTGAAATACAAAGTATCGAGGTCTCCAATTCTAATTCACACTATGCAGAGGTGTGCAGAGAATTCTAATTTCTTAGTCCTCTCTGAGCCTACGCAGTGCAGAGAAATAAACAGAAATGCCTGACTGATGCAGTTTAAAACTCGGAGAAAGCTGAGCTCAGTAGCTCACACCTGCAATCACAATACTCGGGATGCTGAGGCAGGAGGGTCACTGTGGCTTCAGGGCTGGTCTGGGCCTCGTGGGGAGTGCAAGGACAGTCTGAACTGCATAGCAAGACTCTGTCTCAAAGACACTAAAAAATAGAGCCTGAGAGCGTGTGAAGGATCCCTCAAGAAGGGCCTGCTTTCCCGCCATCCCCCGCCCCCTTAGTCGCCCCCTAATGTGAATGTGGGGACAGGGACCTGTGGCTTCTCTTGCTGGTGGGAGAAGCCATGGTCCCTGGGCCACGT